>JAIPRM010011374.1:0-12943 GCA_025469315.1 Stegophylla sp. TES_Ste_2020
TTTAATAATTCTATTTCAAAAGCTGGTGAATTTGATTTTTGTTTAAGCAAAACATAATCTTGTTCAAGTAAGTCAAAACGACTTTTTAATTGCGTGTTTTCGGCTTCTAATTTTGAAAACTTGGTTTTGAGATTATCAAATTTTGTGTTGAGGTCATCAATTTTTTTGGTAAATGCTTTTAATGCCTTACTTTGATTATTGGCTGCATTAATTAATTTAGTTTGTGTTGTCTTCAAATTGTTTATTGAGCTTAAAATGTCGTCTAATTTAGCATATATATAATAATATAATATAATAATTAATAATAATATAATATTAATTAATATAATATAATAATTAATAATTATATATAATATATATAATAAACGAAGACGAAAATATGGTTTTTGTTCGCCGCTCGGCCCATAGTGTGGATACGGCTTTATACATACAGAATAGCTTAATATATGAACTTATAAAAAATATTACATTAAATTATACGGGCCAAAAAATTGGGTGAACATGCTTGATGAATCACCTCGTATATTAATTATCTAAGAATAAAAAATAAAATACATTTTTCAGGTATTTTAGGATTTTATCATTTTTTCATAATATCTTCTATGCTGATCATCAACCTTAACTAAATACCATGTACCAGGAAATAGGTCGTTCTTATTGCAACATGGTACATAAGGTGCTTGATGTAAAGATTTTTGTCTTATCTCTAATACTTCTGTAAATTCTTCAGGTGTTACACATTTTCTTTTTTCTAAATTATCAAAACATTTCTGTAAATTATTTATCATAACTGGTAACTCATTGTCTACAATTTTGATAGAAAACATAGATGATGCCAAACCTGATCCATAGGAAAATACACCTATTTTTTTTCCAGGCAATTTCTCAAGGGGTAAAGATACCAAATAAGAAGCTAATCCACCGTATACTGAAGGAGTGTACATATTACCAACACAAGATGCTAATAACAATGATGGTTTGGTCATTTTTTCAAAACAATTTTTACTGCGTTCTATAAATATTTTCTCAATCTCTCGATCAAAATAAGTATCAGCTAAATGTATATCCTTATATTTTTCTAAACCAGGATAATTCTCTTCTTTGGTATCACTGTTTATAAAATCATTTAAATATAACCTGGCAAACGACTTCTGCACTAATTTACAGTATGGTGTATGAAATACAAATGAATCAAATTTATTCAAATTAAAATTGTCATTACATTTTTTCAAATAAAATTTATAACATTGATCCAGAGCATTCAAATAACATTGAATGGATAATTTTCCATCAACAACCGGATATTCTGAGGTTAGATCAGGTTTGAAGAAATCGTAAGCATGATTCATATATGTGCCTCGAAGACCTCTTTCAATAACTAATGAAGCATTTGGGCCAATTAACATTGCTACAGCACCTGCTCCACCAGTTGGACGAGCGTTACCTTTTTCATAAATTGCTATATCAGCAGCAACTACAATAGCCAGTTTTCCATCCCAAGCACTAGATTCAATCCAAGATAAAGCATTGAACAAAGCTGCAGTACCTCCGTAACAAGCATTTGTAGTATCAATACCTTCAACTTGAAAGTTTCCACTAGGTTCAAATAGTTTCATCAAAACTGTTTTTACACTTTTAGATTTATCAATAATAGTTTCAGTGCCAACTTCCAAACGCCCTATGTCTGAATAATCAATTTTATTATTTTCAACAAGTTGACTAACTGCTGTTAAACATAATGAGTTAATGTCTTCTAAATCTGTACAAAATCCCATTTGTTTTTGGCCTAAACCAATAGTATATTTGCCTTCTGACACTTGATCATAAAGTTCTAAATCAGCTTGATCAACAAATAGTGATGGAATGACAAAGTGAATAGCACGTATTCCGACATCTTTTGGCCAATGATCCATGATAAAAAAATGTTTATTAAATGTTAATTTACCTGTTGAATAAAATAATAAAAAAATAATAATGATAAAAATAATAAATTTAATAAAATCAATCCTTACAAACACTGATCACTTAAAGAAAAGTACAACAAATTTGAATATACATCTTTCATAACTACAGGTGTTGAGTAAAAATTTGTATAGTTTAACAAAAATAAGATTTTCTTAATATTTAAATGTGGACTTTGTACAAAATATTTAGATTATTTTCTTTTTTCATTAAAACACTATTTAATATTTTTAGAAATTATCATAGTAGTACTCTTTATACAATCAAAGTTGTAAATTCATTATAATAATACACATAGTGTTATAATAAAAATTAATTCATAAATTGAATGTAAAAAAACATAATAATGCATAATACAAATAAGATAATCACATTATTATTATTAATTAATATTATTTAAATCATATTCTTATGTTATTTAATTATTTTATCCTACTACATGTATATTATACAATTCATTAATAAAATGTTGTACTTTGTGCTGTGATCAGTTTTTAAATATAATAAAATAAATATTATAGTCATAATATACTCACAACTAGATTATCATAGATATAATATTCATTTAATAAGTATCAACATTAGAATAAACAGGAAAATACCCAATATTATTTATATTTAAGCTTGGATTTTTTTTTTTTTTTTTTTTTTAATGTGTTTTACTTATAAATAAAATTATGAGTAAAAATAAATTTGAGTTTAATAAACATAATTAAAATTAATTAGACTTTGAGAAATTGTATTTTTGCTATATAATGTATTTTATAATTATATATATTATAAAATAACCAGATTTATAACACATTAATTTATTATGTTTGTTTCCATCAGTATTATCGTAATCATTGCAATTTATTCTTTAATACTATATAATAATAACATTTTTGTACCCTCCTTTGCTTATTCAAATAGTGTTAACTTTATCAATGTATATAAGATAGTAGTAGGACTAGTAAAGAAATTCAAAATATATGTATAACACAACAAACTATTATTGAACACCACAGTCCTTCAAACTTAAATTAGTAAAATTAATTGATAACTTCTTTCACGATAGATTTACTAAATGTATCCAAACATAATTACTATTAAGTATACAAACATTTCTTTTTTAGATTTTAAGAAAAACAAAGTCATTTTTCAAAATTCTCAATTGTTTTCTCAAATTATGAAAAAAAACAACACAAAATTTAACAAAGCAACTCGGAAACTACATTATTTGAATTTAAACTTCATGAATATAGTATATATAATAAATAGAAAATAATATGGAAAATCTTTTGACACAAGAAAATTTTGAAAATTTGAAATACTTTTTTCTCATAAAAATATTATTATTTTTAGTAAAATTGTCAATTTTTTCTATAATTAATTAATGAATAAAAAAAAAGTTAATTTAAGTAAAGTAAAGTAAAATAAATATAAGTAAAGTAGAGTACAAACAACAGAGCCAGACATACTTCACATCTTGTATATTCTTCCTTCCCTAGGTGTATTGAAAATGGCGACTATTATTTTTCTTTATATTATAAACTTCCTTCGTTCAGAATCGTCTTATTGAAGAAATGATTTATCATTACTATAACATTCTACACACCAACCAAGAGTATCTGACCCAGAGGAGTGGAGAATATCCGAGGAGTAAAGTATGTCAAGTTTTCTTGTCTATACTTTATTTTTTTAAATATCAGTTATTACAAAAAATAAAATTCATATAATAAAAGAGGTGTCATGTTTTATAATTTTGTCATTAATGATATGGAAAAATAATAATTGTTAAAAAAAAGTTGAAACATTAATACCTCTGCTCAAAATCTAAAATACCTACAAAAATACATTTTAAATCTAGGCTTATTCCTTATGACCTTTGTTACTACATTTAAAAGCTTTTACAATGATAATTAAATTCAAAAATATATTATTTTTATGTATAACACAATGTATGTAGCAATAATAAATTCAGAAAAAGACAAGTAAAAATCAAAGTTAAAGAAAAATTGAAGTTAAATTAAGTGAATTAAAAATATATTTTTGTTTAGATTAATGAACATTTAAAATAATTATATTTAATAAATATTTCTTTACTTTTGTATTCAAAGATTTGTATTAAAGAATAAAGTGAACTTTTCACTTATGTGAGTTTTTACACCATGGGTATTCTTCACACTTCACTCTTGATGGGTGTATTGAAAATGTAGTATATTTGTTTTTATATTATTATTTTCCTTTATCAAAATCATATAATTAAAGAAATTATTTATCATTTCTTTATAATTCTACACACCCACTAAGAGTAACTGATCATAGGAACAAAAACTACCCGTGGCGTGAAGTACGTCCAGCTTTCTTGTCTAGACTTTACTTATCTTTGCTTTACTTTACTTTTTTCTAACTCCTTGTTTTCTTCAACAATTTTTTTTCTTTTCTCAGTTAATAGTAGAATACACAACTGTCTGAGTAAAAATAGTTTTTTTTTTTTGTAATAATAATAAACTTTACAATTTACAAGAAAAATATCTTGAATAAATTGAAGCCCCTCTCAGAATCATATTATGACTGAAGAAATAATTTATCTATTCCTTAAAATTTATTAAATTCATCAAGTCCCACCCAAAGAGTGAATACCCATGGTGCGAATTATGTATGCCTTTAATTGATTTGCAGCTAGTAAGTAGTTACTTCCTACTTAGGTTTAAATTTGGTATATTTCATTTACATATGTCATTATTATTATGTAGTATGCCTAGGCTCCCCCTCTCCACTTGTGTTTGTGTGATATTGAGGATTTGCGATCCCCAATATTCTGCCCAAATTACGCCACTGAACCTAATAGATTTATTTAAGCCATTACCTATAAAAATAAAAAAGTAAAGTTAAGTGAAGTATAGACAAGAAAGCCGGACATACTTCGCAACACAGATATGCTCCTCGGGTCAGAAAAGTTCTTTTGGTGGGTGTGTAGAATTTTAAATAAACGATGAATCATTTCTTCAATAAGACAATTCTAAACAAAGGAAGTTAATAATATAAAGAACAATATAATAGGCGTCATTTTCAATACACCCAACAAGAGTATCTGACCCGAAGAGCAAAGAATATCCATGGGATGAAGATGTCCGGTTCTCTTGTCTGTATTTTATTTTGCTTTGCTTTACATTACTTGATTTTACTTGTTATTTATAATAGCATAAGTAAAATAAAGATAAAAAAAAAAAATTACTGAGGAAAAAGTTTTAGAAAAATGTCTTAACATTTTTTTTCACATTTTCAGAATTTCTTATATTTCTTACATCATTTATCACATTATATTCTATCTATGTTTAAATTTTCATAAAGTTTAGATCCAAAAATGACAGTTTTTGAGTTTTCTTGTCAAATTATTTTGGGTAGTTTTATCAAAAAAAAAAATGAAGAATTGAGAAATTCAAAAAATGACCTATCTATCTAAAGTACCAACCAGAAGCAAACCCGGCTTTGAAAAGTTGATAATCAAGACTTTAGGACAAGTAGATCCATATAAAAAAATGTTCAAAAAAAAAAAAAAAAAAAAAAAAGGAAAAAAATTAAACATCATTGTAAAAACTCTAGCTTCTTTACTTCATACATAATGTAAAATGGTAATAGCAAGGTTTAGCAAATTTAAACAGCTAAATTCAAAATAGCCTAAGAAAATATTGTCTGATTTTTTATAATTCAAAAATTTTTATATTATATATATTTTATAAATAAATGTTAAGAATTTGAGACGCAGCACAAACAATTTAATTAGTTAAAAGTTATTTTAAATTATAAAACATAGGTACCTACACAATACATTATTAAATAATAAATTTTAAACATTTTTTTTTTTTTAAACAACAGTACTAATTATACTTGGCAATACTACTGGATAGGTAATAAGATAAGTATCCAACCCAATTTACCCAGTATAAAAAAAGGTACCTACCTAGGAAAAAAAATTAACAGCAATGACAAAGTGTTAATCAACAAGCCTATTAATACCACAAAAGAAGTTTTCCAAATAATATTAAGGGTAAATAGATTTATTTATCTCTGTTTTTTGATGTTTAATATCAACGAATGTATACTAGGTACTAATATAATTAAAATAGGTTTCTTAATTGGGCATATAAACAATTACTCAATAGGTACTATACCTTATGATATTGTTTTGAATAATCGTATAGGAAAAATAAAACTCTAAATGTGAATACTATTAAATTTTTAAATAACTACAAACTAATTTTTTTTTTGAAAAATACTTACACTATTGTCAACAGAAAATTTCGAAATTTCTCTTAGACAGATACACTTAAAAATAATTTTTCAGGCTTTTAATTTGAACTTTTTTCCCAAAACAATAATTTCCATATGTTTCGGCCGTTTGTAGCTATTGTTTATCACAATGATAGTCCCAGCAACTTTTGTAATGTAATGAGATGTAAAAAACTACAAAAATATTTATAAGAATAACAATTTAGTATAGTGCAAAATTAGATCAGAAAAAATGAAACGAGTGAATAATTTCTTTTTATTTCTACTTACTTTTGTTTCACTGGAGAAAGAAGACGCACAACCAATGCCGGGTGTCACGACTCACGAATGTCTTCTTTTGTATTATATGGCTGCTAATGACTATATTACTTTTACCACGTACAAAAATGTTATTTGTCAGTCTCACTTGGGCACCTTGAACTCAGAATAAACAAAATATATACCTAACCTTTCACAAAATGATTTTCTAAACACTCTCTATCAAGGTTAAAGACACAAATAAACGGTGGCCGGCCGGCGGCCAATATCACTAAACGCTCGGAGTGATTATAGAGTACCTGTCCTGCCGGCGGCCAAGGTGACGATTATTTTTTGTTAACGTGGTCAGGGTTCGTAGTTCCACGAGGCGATGTGACGGTCACACTGCAGAGAATAAACAAGTGACTGGTTCTTTTTTCCATCAATTTTTATATTATGTAGTATAATTCTAGTAATTTTAAATGAGGGTTAATCTAATTCCCCCACCTTCATACTTACCATTAAACTTACTCTTATCATCAAAAATTTGTTATCCTGATAGGACGTACCCAAGGTGGATCTATGTGTATTTATCAATCCACCTTGGATGTACCTAATACAAATAAACAGTAAACACGCAAATAATTGTACAATCGTGAATCGTGATAATTTTTAATTTTTAACTGAAAATTATATTTATCTGATGAGTTTTGCAAATTGAATTGTTTTCATTTATTTGATTAAATCTGCCCTCAGCAGAAATTCTGTACCTATTTGCTGCACTCGTAATTCGCTTTTCAGTTATTGAATGAATGCGACATTTTTTTT
Source organism: Stegophylla sp. TES_Ste_2020 (assembly GCA_025469315.1). NCBI lineage: Eukaryota > Metazoa > Arthropoda > Insecta > Hemiptera > Aphididae > Stegophylla > Stegophylla sp. TES_Ste_2020. Next base: position 7,303 of record JAIPRM010011374.1, read on the forward strand.
CTTTTAAATTGATAAGGAATATTTGAAGAATCTCCATAAACAGCGGTTTTTAGGTATACCTATAAAACGATAATCTAAAGGACTTCAATCCTCTGGTGAGCTTAATCTTATAAAATCAAACTGTATCTTATTGCAAAAGGAATGTCGTCTAGCATGATTCATTAATAATTCTAAATACCTATCGTCTTCCATTCATGTAGGGGAAATGTTGCACACTGTATATCATATATGTCGTAGGCATTAAATAAACATAATGTCAAGTCAGGTATTTTACCAAATGACTTGGCAAATATTGAAAGAATTTGATATATATATATATATATGCGATTTTATTATCTGCCTAGCCATTTAGTTAGATGCCTAGTTATATAATCAAAAGCCTAGACGCCTAGTCATTTAACTTCTTGCCTACTTCAAGTCGAGCAGATAATAATACTGTGGTGTTTTTATATTGTTTTAAATTTTTAATTCCATTTTTTTGTCAATAAATGACTTACTGTTATTTTACAGATTTTAATAAGCCTACTTTTAAAATAAAATACTCATAATCCAAAAATACCCTCAAACAATACCACGTAATAACAATTATTAACTAATAATAAAAACAATTTTTAATTATAATAAGTATAATTTTTTATTATTTTAGAGTCTGAACGAAATAAAGAAGTTAGTGTTCTTACAACAATGTTTATTTACTTTTTTAAAATTTTTTTTTCCGCTTACACTTTTTCGTATGAATCTACTTATCCAAAAGTCTCTCGATCTGTAACTTTTTGAAACCGGATTTGCCTCTAGTTATAAATTTTCATAAAATTAAAGTTTTGTGAAAATCAAATATTTACTATTAGGTTTATAGTAATTTTAATTGAATAAAAAAAAAGACAAATTTTTATTTTTTAAATTAATACGTTCTTAAGTTAGATACACGGCTATACTCTTTATATAGTTTAAGATTTATAAAAAGTAATTAGTTAGTTTTACGTTATCATAAGTACCTACCGTTTAATGTTAGTCATATTCCTATTCAATATAATTACTAACGTTAAGAAAATTAGGAGTGCATATTTTTCGTATTAATACTTTACAAGAAATTTATATCATTGATATAGGTATTATTTAAAATGATAATTTGTTTATAACTTAAAAAATGGTGTCTTGTAATGTATTATATAAGAAATTATTTCAAACAATAATTTTTATTTAAACAATTTTGTATTTCATATTTTTTACTGTAATAATGATTTTGTATTTTGCAATTATATTTTGTTGCTTATTTTGAATGGTGTGATTTTAAGTTATTAAATAAATGTGTTATTAAAAAAAAATTAGTTTTGAGCCAAAATAATTAAATCCGTCAGCTTAATTGCATCGGTAGATTAGAACTACCTAATGATTTTATGTTTGTGTGGTACTGTGGTGTCTATAATAATTTTTTTTTTTCGGTATTTTTGAGGGGAAAATATTTTTTTTAATTTTGTTATTAAAACCTATATTTTCATGAAAATTTTTAAAAGACCAAGTAGTCCTGAAACTGATCTAAAACCGAATTTTTTAGAAATGTTTATCATTAAAAAATAAAGAATTTAAAGTAAATGATATCATAAAAAAAAAACACAAGCGTATGAAATAAATAATTTCCAGCGTCTTTTCATCGCCGATATTCCTGAGCTGTATCCTCTCGCCTTCTCCTTGCCAGGTGTTCAACCGGCACACAAATGGTTTGATAATTTATGAAATTTCACCGCAAAATAACGCCACCGAAAACGAACTGGCCCGGGAAATGTTGAAATAACGACGTGGCAATAATCCCCGAAAAATCGCCTAAAGACCATTAATAAACACTGCGCGACGACGACAATGACGATTCGAAGACACGCAGACTACGATTTATCAGCTTTTTCGCCGGGCCCGACAATATCGCCATCATTAATATTATTATTTTATCGTTTTAGGGTGTCTGGCGGAATATTTTTCGCACGTTAAACGCACGTTCCAGTGCTCGACGTGTCGATCCAAATGCTTTTTCACAAATCGCTACTCGAAAGCCCGAAACATTTGTATAAACAGCTAGTAAACCAGTAGTCAGTAGTCCGAGCAAGATCTGTAAAAATTTGTGAAGCGATCATTACGACCCATAATGACGAGGCTGGTTTTTGCTAAATAAATTAATTGAGTTAATTTTCGAAAATACACAATATAATAATTATTACCTCTTTTAATCCGTAAAGATTCATTGAAATTTCGTTATTATAACGTATTATACGAACGGAGAACTGAAGGCAACAGCACGGAAGAATATAAGTTTCAGTTCCTATACACGAGGCGTATAAGGTTAAAAAAAAAATACGTATATTTTTCCAACACGATCGAAAAAAGTATATACTTTAGTTCCTAAACGACGAAAAAAAAAACGAATATGTTAAAATACGTAAACTATAATTCTGGGTTTATGGTAGGAAATAAATATTGTAAAAAAAAAAATTGAGCGTGTTTGAGGATGTTCATGGTAAAAATTTGAATTAAAATCAGAGTGGACACTTTTGCACCTACTTGTGATTTGTATTCTATCAAAAGATGCATGTACCAATATTTTTGAATAGGTTAGTGGCATGGTTAGCAATTTGATTAAATAAGTAAATGAAAAAAGTTACAGATTCTGGATATTGTACACTTGTATTAAAGAATATTTTTATGTATTGACAATGAGTCACTAAATCAATAACATATATAATTCCTAAAATTCACCAATCACTGCAAGTAACTAAATACACAATATAACTGAAATTTTTCATCTTTTTTTTTTTTTTTGTATAGAATTATGTCAACTACGATTACTTAGTATTGTATAGTGTAAGAACTCACACATCTCATTTTTCCTTTCTTGTTGGAAATTATATATCTTATTTTTTCATTCGTATAAGAATCAACATATCTATTTCTTTACTTGACCATCTCGTGTATGAACTATTATTACTATTTCCCAATAATATATATTTTGCGGGTTTGAATTCAAAAGGTTTTTTATGTAAAAATGTAATTTTTCAGGAGACATAATTTAAGTGCATTCAAATATATTTCAGCTTATATACTTACTTAATTTGAATGAAAAAATTAATAAAAATGTTTAAAATTTAAAAATTAATTAGAAGCTATAACTCAATAGTCATTTAAAAACTTGATTATTGAATAATATTGATGAAATCTAGCTAGGAACCAAAAATTTCTAGAGAGAAAGAACCATTTGGCACAAAGAATTAAAATATTAGTCAGAACCTTTTTGTACAAAAAATAATAAACAATTTGCAACACACAGACCTTATTTTTTTATTTATATTCCTAATATAATAGTTTTTGACCAAGGTAGAAATTTTTGGTTCAAAAATTGGTTATTTTATATACAGATTTACCTATGATTTGAGATATAATTAATTTGAAGTTATATAGAACTCTTTTGCACTAAATAGCTTCTTTGATTATTAATATATTGAACTCCTTACTTGCTAGAAACAAGCGCGGTAAAATTCAGAGCCTATACAACAACAAAAAGTGAATTTCACAAAATATTCGCATAGAACATTTTGGATCCAAACTCGCAGTTTAGAATTTTATTTATTTTTTTTTATTTTTAATTCATGTTGGTTGTTAAATTTTGTTTCAATGGATATTGATTTAAAATGTTCTAAAATGAACATATTTCAAATGGCAAATCAAATTGATCGTAATAGATTTATGATTATAATAAAATAAGTTTTATTATATATATATATATATATATTAAATGTATTATGTTTCGAATTTTCCATTCCTTCACAATTTTGAATCGATTATTATCACGGATTGGAATAGCCTCGTGAGTCCGAGCGCAAAAGATAAGAAGGAGAAAAATAATGTTGTGTAAAATTTCTCTAAACGCGTGACATAAATTTTGAAAATTCGCCAAGACCCGATCCTCGCGATTACGTGATAAACGGTGAGTGCAGTTATTGAGCCGGAGGTAATAAATCGTCGACGCGTACTCGCGGTGAAAACGTTATGTGTGAAATTCACGAAGAAAAATACACGGGTAAGGATCGCTGCATTGGCACGCAGTTAAAGGGAGGGTAAACACTGTACATTAGTTCTTTAATAACACTACGACATACCGAAATACATGATGTGATCGGTGAGTTAATTTTGGAAAAAGAAGGGTAGTACAGCGTGGGCGTTCCGCGACTTATTGACAGCTATTTATGAGGATTTTACGGGTGTAAAAGTGAGAAGTTTGTTTTGCATTGTGTTTATTGAATTTATGTTTTTACCGATAACAAATACGCTTTTCACCCCGACAAAATAGATAGGTATGGTCACAACTTTTATGATACGCACAGAGTTTGACTTGGAGGAGGATGTGGAAGGACGGAGTATCCCTTCTATTTTTTTAAATATTTTTAGCATACCCCTACTCATTTTTAAAAAATCACCTACAGGTATATGAAAAATTAAAATTTTGGGGGACGCTAATTTTTTTTGGACTTAGGCGTCCCTCTTCAAAATTTTTTTAATTCAAGCACTAGGTACGCATACCATACCCCGCCACATTTATCGCCTAGTTTTCCACTTCTGATTGACCGTGACACGACTATACATAATACCTATATTTATGTAACATATAGTAATAATAACTATCGAATTATCAACAACCAATAAAATGCCGAGAACTACGAGTATGGAACTTTGTGTATTAAGTAGTGGGGATGCGCATGCCAAGTAAATATACATTATTCATGTGATCATTCCTATTTCGTATATACTTTGTACATACCCATATCTATTTTGTCATGCTTTTCACCTCATATATAAATGGTCATGTTTAATCGGATCGTTAAAGTTAAAATGACGTCAACGCATGTCTTATCGTCTGTATCACTTAACGCATATTAGCATTTGAGTCTAAACACCGATTACCAAAATAAAAAATAAAAATATTGTCAAAGGCTACGCATAACTCAAGGCCTGTAAGTGGAAAGCCCGTAAGTGGTACGCGGAGAAATGTTTTTATAAAATTTCTTGATAAGTTTTATTTTTTATTTTTATGAATATCAAACGATAAGAAATGTTAATTTATTAATTTATAATAAAAAAATGGGATATAATTTACACCATGGGTGTTTTTCCCTCCTGGGTAGATCGCACAGTGTGATCTATGAGAAATAATTTGTAATAGACACGAAAGTATTTTACATAAAGAGGTGATTAAAAAAAATATATATATACTGTGAAACCTCTGAATAGCGGACACTCTCGGTCGCCGAAATTTTGTCCGCTATTTAGAGGAAAACATTTTTTTAATAAATAAGTAAATTCAATAATTTTATTTTATATTATTTTTACGTTAATTAAATATGTACATTGTACATACATGATAAAACTAACATTTATGAAAAAAAAACCAGTTACCTAAATTTTTATTTTATTTTTACATTAATTAAATACATCTTAAAAAAATAAAAACTAACATTTCTGAAAAATAATCTATTACTTTAGTTTATGTATAATAAATTCGCACTACAATAAACGTTGGCATCACAAACGCAACTAAACGCACATAGGACAATGCATTAGTTACAATATTTCGTTGACGCGATAATATTTCAAAGACTGA
>JAIPRM010011375.1:0-12942 GCA_025469315.1 Stegophylla sp. TES_Ste_2020
GACGAACTACATGTATTTATAAATTTGATTTTGGTAATATTTAGTTTTATAATAATATTTTTTTTATGTAAAAAATATATGATTGTGGTTAAAATGTGATTTTAAAAATATGTTTTTTATAATTATAGGTACTTAAAAAATAAAATGTTTGACAAACTAAATTTATTTATTTATTTTAGAAATACTTTATTTTTTAATATAAATTTATTCACTTTTTATTAATTTAAAGACTCAATAGAATATTTGATTATTATTGTACAAATCGCTAATCGTACAATGTTTTATGTTACTGTAAAAAGTAAATAGATTGTACAGCAACATTGTACAGTTTGCGATTTGTACAATAATTGCTGTACACATTGCGAAATGTACAATTCCGGACATTGTACGTAACATATATATATCATTATGTCTTGTACTTGGAAATCAGTTATTTTTATTTTATGAATGCATTCTGTGGGTCATCTAACCAAAATAATTAATTTTATTGGTATCAGTTATTCTGATAATTTTATGAAATAAAATAAAACTATCATAATGACAAAAATAATTATCTTTTAATAGATGAGTATATAACCTCATAGAAATAGCAGATAGGTTAAAAAAAAAAAGTAATATATAGTATGTAAATTAATTGGGAAGTCAGTAGTTATAGTTCAAAATATAATACAGTTATGAGAAGTTATGGTTTTTGTGTCTCCTGAAAAATACCACTTTTTGACTTAGATCTGTTCTCTTAAAAAACATCCAATTGTCCAAAAGTCGCGACCGGCGATTCTTTAAAACAGGATTTGTCTTTAGAGTCTAGATAGTACTTTAGAGAGGTCAATTTTTTAATTTCTCAATTCTCTTTTAGGAAAAATTATACAAAATTTGACAAAAAAGACTCTGATACCATTATTTTTTAATCCATACTATGTAAAAATTCAAACATAGATAAACATAATATGAAAAATCTTTTGGCACTAGAAAATTTTGAAAATGTGGAAAAAAATATTTGGCATTTTTAATGACAACTATTACTGTTCTTTATATAATTAAACTTCCTTTGTTCAAAATTATATAATTGAAGAAATTATTTATCATCTTAAATTTTAGTCTCCCACCAAGAGTATCTGACGCAATGAGTGAAGAATATCTGTGTCGCAAAGTATATCCAGCTTTCTTATCTATATTTTACTTAGCTTTGCTTTACTTTGCTTTACTCTCTACATTACTTTGCATTAGGAACAATAAAAATTAATTAAAAAATAAATAAATAAAAATTAGAATATTTGACATTTTTGAAGTTTTTGTCATAACTTCTTTGCCAAAAATTCAAACAGTTTCAAAATTAGCCTGAAAGAATACTTTGTTTATTTAAAAAAAAAAAAAAAAAATTAAATTTATGAGGGACGTAAAAAAAGTGCATTTGTTCAGATAAAAACCTGTGTTTAAACTATGAATCTAACTTTAATAAACTTTATCAAATACTTTATTAGTTATAATTAGATGCTAAAATGTTATGAATTATCTTATACGGTGCATATTCTAAGTATGTACCACGGTGTAGAGAAGATAAGGTGATAACACTACTTATTTAAAAAAATAAACTGGTGCCGTTTTCAACTGCACATTTTTAGTTCAAATAAATCTCACCAGGTTGGCCCCATTAACCGAGGTTTATATATTGCATTAAGGCTTATGTATTATATATATGAGCTTATGTATAATGCTCTGTATTTTTTCAGTTACAAGACGTGCTTATTTTTATTTTGTTTTGTATTATTTTTAAATTCATCAATTATTACCATACGTATAAGTAGTCATTTTAATATATACCTACCCTTAAGATTGAGTTGATGCTATTTAGTCATAAAAAGAGGACATTCAAAAGATGTTATAATTAAAACTAAAGGTACACAATTTCAAAAAATTTAACACAATATGTAATATTATAATTTTCAACATAAAATATATTTTTCAACACAATTTTGATTGTTTTAATAATTTTTTATGGTTTTTGTTCTTTTCCCTTGTTGAATTTGCTTTATTGCATGCAAAATGCATTTTGCATTGAACATAGAATATTATAATGCATCGAATAAATTCTTGAGCATGCTCTTCACATCCTATAAGATGAATATTTGCCTCTGAGATAATTCATTATGCTAAACAGGATATTTGTATGCAAATTATTTTTAATAATTTGCAATATTTTTTTTAATACCTTAAATAATTTTTGTGGGTAACAAACTGAAGCTGTGCTCAAAATTATTGTATTGAAGAAATGATTTATCAATTCTTTAAAATTTAATGGTCGTACCTAAGAAGTGAACTACACCAGTGGGGGAAACTGAAAAGTATATCCTATTTTCTATTTTAAAGTTATAGTGTCACATACTCATACCTCTACCTTAAATATTTGTTATTTTACCATCATCTTCCTCTGTGCACTTCCAAAACATTATCATTTCAGTCTTGTTTTGTCTAATTCCTATCATTTTAAATAATACAACATGTAGGTCTCACGATACATTTTTGTAATACCTAATTAAAATTTAAAACTTAATGTATGTGTACAACTTAAAACTACTGAGTTTTTGCTAACATATTTTATAAGTTTATAATTAATTTGTATGATATATACAAGCTTTTACAAAACAATAATATTAATTATTATAAAATAGAAAAATATATTGCTTATATACATATTGTTTTAAATTTATAGTTAAATTTTGTACCTACAAAATAATGTAGTAATCTTTTATTATTACGATATTTATTTATTTAATAAATACTTATCTTTTAATAATTATAAATTTACCTTTGAAGCATGAAAACATGAAACGTCTTCATTAATTTTACCTAAGTTGTCATAGCCTGATTTGCAATGAGGCACAAAGCATTTATTAGGCATTTTTGATAATTTTAATTTTAATTTTAAAATAATTAAAAGAAAAAACTTTAATAGTCACTATATTGGTGTATAATATATAATTTATGAATATATATTGATGATCATTAATGGATCTGAAGACACAATGGTGAATATGTAAAATACAAATTGTTTAGCTTTTAAATTGTTTAATGGATAACTAATAATATTCCAATAGATGATAATAAATCTAACCATGTTAAAAGGTAGGATATTAGTCACATATTATATTAAAAAAACTGGACTTCAATACTTTCATTATATTTTAAATTGTAACAAATGACTTTCCAATTAATTTCCATACTATATATTTGATTCTATATTTTAATCATTTTACGAATAATGAAATTATTTATAATATATGATATGAGTTTATAAAAATTATGTACCATACGGAACAAATCTGAAGAAACATAATGTTACATTTATGCTTTTTTATAGTTCATATTTTTATACTTAATAAATATGGATTAATATTACTTCATAGCAAGTAACCGGCCTTTGGTTGATGATCGCTATCTGGGGAATTTATTTGAACTAAAATAGTGCTGTTAAAAAAAAGTACTAATTTCTAACAGAAATGTTATCACCGAGGTTATCACCTTATCTTCTCTATACCGTGATGTGTACAATAATAAGCAGGGCTCGAGACTTCTAGGACTAAAAAACCATGAAATTAGCGCATGATGTCTTAATAAAATAATAAAATATGTACTTTAATACTCAATAAAAAAATTAAATATGCTCTGAAAAAATTGGAAAAATATGTTTTGATTAAATCAAATTCTAACAATATTTATTTATATAATCTACTTTTTAAAAATATTTCAATGTATCTAGACGAGATACAATAAACATGATATCTCCCATGTACCTGGAATATTATTATCTGTAGGTAAACAAATATAAATCACTTGGCTAGTGGTGGCGTATAAATTTGGTAAAGCCACGTTTATATCATAGGCGCAATTAGAGGGAGGTTGAGGAGATAAGCCCTCTCAGAACTGTTCATAGCCCCCTACACAGAATTTTTGAGAATTACATAAGATTAATGCCTTTTTAGGGGAATAAATCAATTAAATAAACATTTAAGCTCCCCCTACCCCCTCAAAAAAAAAAAAATTGTTTTCCAAGTTGCGCCAATGGTTTATATTATAAAAGCGAATGAACAAAATAGTTTTAAGGTCAAATTAGTGGTGTCCACTTTGAACAGTTTAATGTGACCGCAGCTTTTGTAAAATAGGAATTTATAGCAACACTTGCCGCTGACTACATAAAAACCACAAAACTACTTCATTTTTTTCAGATAAACAAATTATATGTAAAAAATAGTACAGTTCAATAGATTAAGAAGTAAAGAATGAACAAGTGTTAGATAAAATATCCAAATTTTTTTTTCATATTTTCACATTTTTCTTGTGCCAAAATGTTTCTAATATTATTGCCTATTTATGATTGGATTTCTATAAAGTTTGGACAAAAAAAAAAAAAAAATGGTTTCTAAGTTTCTTTTGCCAAATTTTTGGTAATTTTTCAAAAAAAAAAAAATGAAGAGTTGAGAAATTCAAATAATGACTTCTTAAAATTACTAACTAGAAGTTGTAAATCCGGTTTCAAAAAGTTGAAATGAAAAGGAGAAAAAAATATTAAATAAAAAAGAAATGTTGCTGTTAGAGACTTTGGACAAGTATTTCTATATGAAAGTGTATACAGAATAAAAAGAATAAAATAAACATAATTGTAAAAACACTAGAAAAAAAACACTAGCTTCTTCATTTTATTCAGAATCTAAAAAAATGGTGTCAAGTTATTACTTATGAAAAGTTAATATTATTTATTATAATTATTATGATTTTTTTTAGTGTAACTAATTATTAGTAGTGTAACTATTTGTGATGCATAACAGGGCCTAATTTTTTTTTAACTATAGGGACACAGTTTTTAATTAAATTATTATCTTTGACAGAACACTTATTGGAAAGATCATTAGTTGTATATCTTAATTTAAATTTATATGTTGTAGCCTAAATGGACAAAATGGTCAAGAAGATTCCTAACAAAACAATTGAAGTAAATGTTCAGACTTTGAAAGTAAGCTTTTAATTTACAATAATTAAGTATTCATTATTTTATCTGAGAGTGTGTATACATTTTAGGTTCCTGAATTTTCATTTAAACCACTCTCGCCTTCCAAGGAAATAAGTCCTGAAAATATGCATAGTGATATGTACATTGAAGAACATAACAAAATGGAGAAAAAGGAAAAACAAAGGTGATTTTAATAGTATCTTTTCTTTATAATTTGTATATGATAATAATATACCTATTGATAAATTATTTTAGACGGGAAGTACATCAAAGAAGTCAAATAGAACATTTGATAGAAAGACGTAGCTGCTTTCAACAAAATGTTCATAAAAATAATAAAGAAGAATTAAGTACTTCATTACAATATGCTGCCAACACCATAAAAGTCGTTAATAGTTCACCATATAGGATTCGTAGTTCTCGTGAAAAGCAGGCTAGAAACGTTAGTATTTAAAATGATTTGTATATTAGTGGCAGCTCATGGGTCTAGTTTAGTGGTTCTCATCCGGCGTGCCATGAAATCAACTAAATATACCGAGAGAAATGTCTGATATTTGTGATTATGATTATTTTATATTCATCAATCATTCGAGCACACTGTTTGCAAGTTTAATGTTTATTCAATTAATAATATTTGTTATTATAACTATGCTTGTATTTTTAGTTTATTTTACATAAGTTCTCCTCTCTTTACTTAAACCTACATTCTAGTAGGCAATTAATCATTCAAATTATTACACTAATTCATAAAACTGTGACTAATAAATGTCAACCAATTGAGCAGATTAAACAATACACATGTAGTCAAACTGTACAGTTACCATAGTTGTGGTCAGGTGCGTGTGTAATTTGTAATTTATCAAAAAAGGTTGAGAACCACTGATCTAGTAAGTGGTGAGGCAGACATTTAATAAATGTTAACAGACAATATACATTTCTTCTACGTATTAGTATTATTAATTATAACTTTTCCTAAAAGAAATAGTTTAAATTGATTGATGAGTAATAATAAATTAATCTATGGTTATTACATATTACATCTTATATAATATGTCTATTATTATTATTACCTATCTGTGAACTTAAAAAATATTGACTGATAAGTGATACTTTATCTAAGTAGAGTAAATAATGATTCATGGAATATAAGAACATATCATTGATTCCTATTCCCATTATAGTATACTTATGTGAAGTTTGTTATTTATATTGCACAGAATGATGAATACCATTGAGGAAAATTTATATCAACTTCATTCTATCATATATTTCCAATTCACCTCTACCATTTAATGTTAATATTTCTGTATAGAAACTGAAGCATAAAAATATTTACCTCTCGGACTCTTCGATTTCCATCATAAACGCCACCCAGTTAGTGTTCTTAATATTATTTTGGTGCTGTCATAACACAGCTTTTATCTAGCCGGTGAGCATTGGATATGTGATGTTGTAAATGGCACGTCCAATGTCAATACTGCCGTGGTACTTGGCAGTCAAAATCACATGTTATCAATTTTTTACCACCAGCTTTTGTCTTTGAAGATTTTAAATTATAAATAACATATTGTATAAAATTAATTTTAATACTTTGAAAGATAATAAAAATATTATCATTGAAGGCAATATAGGCTCATAATAAATTATAAGATTTCTAGCTTTCACGTGTGTCTCACTTGCCTCACCTTGCGAGCCACCACTGATGTATATAAAGAGTACTTATTCATAGATATAATTAATCTTTGATTGTTTTTTTAATTTATCGTATTAAATTTCATATTTTACAAATAATTTTTGAATTTATTTTAGGTTAAATTTTACCGAAGCAAAGCCTCAAGCATGTGAAGAATGTTCAAATGTGTTAAGACATCATTTTACAGATCTTAGTTTTGATATTGTACCATCTTAATTTCTTTAGATGTTTATTTAAATTTTGAGAACTATAAAATTTACCTATGTTTGTAAATGATTAACAAAGTATGCTTATACATTATAGTAAAAAGTTCTATTAAATATTTGTCATTATATAATAAAATAACTCCAAATCATATTTTTATGAATTACAATAGAACCTCATTAATCTAGACTTATTGTGATTTTGGGTTAAAAGAATTAATTGAAGTTCGGATTAAATCTAAAAGTAAATAAAGCTCAAAAATTCTAAAAAAGCACCATTATTTGGAAAATACTTTAAGCAATTTTAATTAGTATGTGTTACAAGACAAATGTTTTAAGTCGTAAATGCTATAGTAGTCATGTGCTGCCGTAGAAAAACACATAGTATGCTACATCGTATACTGTTCTTCAATGTGATAAATAATACAAAGTGGCAAAACAATATGATTATGAATCTTATAAAATTATATCCGTAGAACTGGTTATTGACTTGAACTTTGTAGACTAGACATCTCCATTTGTATGATATTAGCATATTGACTGAACAGATATACTCGGTTATTGCACCAAAATATAAGCAAAACTTTCCTTTATTAGAAAACGTAAAAATATGAATTTTAAAAAAAGTGGAGGTTGCTGGTTATTGTACCAGACTCTTCAATTCCTACAAAATCTTAACTATAATATTAAGGCTTTGATTGGAAAATCATTATTTTACATAAAATCAACCATTTTTATACAAATTCTCACTGTGCTATATGTAATTTGATGAATAATTTTTGAGAATCATTCTGCGCTCTTAGATACATAAACAAATAATAATGTATTACATTTACAGCTCATAATATCAATAATTTAAAATGATATAAAAAAATTATATGATATTTAAAATAAATTCCAATGTTCTATATTCATAGTAAAATAATCAAAAAATTTTCTGTATATATTACACTATAATTGATAATAAGTGGATATTCGTAAATGTGATTTTATGAAAATTTAATTTACAGCATATTTTACCATTTTTTACTCAATTTTCGGGTAGTTTTTTTTCACACATAACTAAACTATTAAGAATTTTTGAAAACAATGATATCAGAAATCAGAATCAGTAATTTAAAATGGTCATTTTTCAAAATGTTAAATACGTTTTACTAAAACAAGGAAAAACTACTAAATAAATGAGTAAAATGATAAAATATTTCATAAATGAAATTTGTATAAATTCAATTTTAGTTATTTAGTCTATAACTTCCAAATTAAGAAGACTAGAAATTTGAAATTTTCACCTATTATAAACAGATGTGTAATATAAATATAGAATTTTGGAGTTACTTTGTTCTTTGTAAATTTTCATCAGACAAACTTTTAATTCTTAATATATTAATTAAAAATGTAAATTGTTATTCAACTTCTTCTTTTTATAACCGTTTTAAGTTAGAATTAGCATGAAATTTGAAATTTTTATATAAATTAATGATGACTTTTAATCAAAATCTCATTAAAAAAGATATTGAATAGTAAAAAGTGTATACTTTACTTAAGTAAAGTCCAAGTGTTCTTTGTATTTCGGGTAGGATACTCTTGTGTGTTGAATTTTAAAGAAACAATAAATCATTTTTTCAATAAAACGATTCTAAGCAGAGCTTCAATTAATTCACAATAACAATTATCAGTTCTAAAGCGTTAACTTAAATATTGAGCTAAAATATATTTTAGTTAAAATAAAAATAAAAAAATGCTCAAAACTTTTTTTCACATTTCCTAGCGCCAAAATGTTTCTTATATTATTGTCTATCTATGCTTAAATTTTTCTTTAAGTTTGTATCTAAAATTGATGGTTTCCGGGTCTTTTTTTATCAAATTTTGGGTAATTTTTATCAAAAAATGTTGAAGAATTGAGAAATTCAAAAAATAGCTACTTTAAGGCAAATCTGGTTTCAAAAAGTTGTTGGCCAAGACTTTTGGTTAAGTATTCCTTTACAAAAAAGTATATACAGAAAAAAATACATATCATTGTAACAACACTATCTTCTTCGCTCCACTAAAAATCTAAAAAACATACTATCTTGTATTTTATATTTACTAAAATTATATTTGTAAAAAAAATTAGCCCTTTCTATTTCAAATTTCTAGTTCCGTGCCTGTTGACCTGCATATACAAAACTTTATATTATATTACTCCACTTAAAACTTACCTAACCTGGATAGATCTGACTGATCCGAGGACCTCGGACTTTTTATAATTTTTTCTCATATGTCATTAAATGAGACAAATATGTTTCATAATATGTGGTTCATACACTATTCTATATGTATATAACTGATTGTTTTATTTGAATTTTCCATTCATAAAATCATTAAATTAAAACGATAATTTAATAGATTAAATCAATTTATGTTTTGCAACAACTTAAGATTTATGAAATATATTGGTCTTATTTTTGAAACCCAAATGATGTATACATATTAAATTAATACTAATCCTAAAACATTCAATAACAGTAAAGTAAAGGCAAGGTAGCCAGATATTCTTTGCTTCCCGGCCAGGTACTCTTAGTGCTTGTATAGAATTTTAAAGAAAGGATAAATCATTTCTTCAGTAAGATTGTTCATGAAGAAGGAAGTTAATAATGTAAAGAACAGTTAAAATTGTTGTCATTTTCAACATACCTTTCAAGAGTATTTGACCCGAAGAGCAAAGAATATCCGTGGTGCGAAGTATGTCCGACTTTTTTGTCTATCCTTTACTCTACTTGACTTTACTTCATTTGATTTTAATTTTTTTCACCTACCTAATAAATAAAGAAAAAGAAAAAATTTAATGAAAAAAAAAAGTGTTAGAAATATGTCCAATATTTTTTTTTTCATTTTCAAAATTTTCTTGCGTCAAAATGTTTCTTATATTATTGTTTATTTATGTTTAAATTTTCATAAAATTTGGAACAAAAAGATTTTTTTTCAAATTTTAGGTAGGTATTTCAAAAAAAAAAAAATTAAAGAATTGAGAAATTTAAATACTGACCTCTTTAAAGAAGCAATTAGAAGCAAATCCGGTTTCAAAATGTTCCCGGATTGAAACTTTTGGACAAGTATGTTTATACGAAAAAGTGTTCACAGAAAAAAAATTTATAAACATCATTTTTAGAACACTAGCTTCTTCATTTTATTCAGAATTTAAATATTATAAAAATTGTTTATTTTGAAATGTATTTTTTCAATTAATTAACTCAAAGCTTTATTTAAATATTATAATTATGATGATAAATTATTTATACTTAATTAAAAAAAGTATAATATTAAAAAAAATTGTTTAAAAAAATTTAACACTTTTAACTTTTGAAGTAGCGAAGTCATAAATTATTTTTTCAATATTTAGGTAACTACTTTTTGCTTTCTTTATTTAAAATGACAATATTTGATGGACGATTTTGATGCATTGAATTTTGCAAATAATTTTTAATTAGCTTCAGTTTGGAGAACGACTTCACTGCAGATACAACCGTAATTGGCGATGTTAAATATTTTATAAAGTTCACTCGTACATCACAAATAGGCGCAAGTTATTTTCTAAAATAAATACATAAGCTGTTTCATGTTCTATGGTGTTTATTTGATAACTAATTTGAATTCGAATTGATAACAATTGTCTTGTTAAATCTGAAGTTATAAAATTGGTATATAATTAAATAAAATCATGTGATTCTTTTACTAAAATTTTTTCAGGTAAGTTAATTAAGTTAATTGTTTGTAAAAAATCGAAGTTGCTTGACATCTTTCTCAACCCCAGAAATCTTCAGACCTCGGAAGGAAGAAATAAATAAACATCATTGTAAAAACATAAGCTTCTTCACTTCGTTCAGAATATACAAGAAAGCCGGACATACTTCGCACCAAGGGTATTCTTCATAACTCGGGTCAGATAATCTTGGGGGATGTGTTGAATTTTTAAAGAAACGATAAAGCATTCCATAAATAACACGATTCTAAGCTAAGTATGTTAATAATTTAAAGAACGATATTGGTCGTCATTTTCAATAAACCCATCAAGAGTATCTGACCTGAGGAACGAAGAATACCCATGGTCTGAAATATGTAACCAGCTCTCTGTTCGATATCTACTTTACTTATTTTAGATTTTTTTTCCTAATAATATCGAACACCCCAAACCTGCCCCTTACCAGAGACATAACACTTTCGATAATTTACGAAGACACAAAATTTTCGACAATTTTACGCGAACCCGCGACGGCGATGTCACGTCTTTTTTAAAAACGGATGCAAAGCAGAACTTGTAGCGAGATCTAGCGTGTGTGACGCGGTGTGCGACGGTCACACCGGTTGCGGCGCTAGAGCGCGGCAGTGACGGTGAATGACGGGCCACTGGAATTGCGACCACGGACCGAAATGGCCCGGGCGTCGGGCCCAGAGGCCGACGGGCCCGCGAGTCGCACTCTAGACGTTCTCACCGCGACGGGCCTTTTCGCAACGCAAATCCGACGGTCTCACCGGCCTTTGGATGGTTGGGAGAACGGACGCTGTGCAACGTTCGCGCGCGTTATTGTTTTGTTGTTCACTGCAAGTATATATACTACCGGTCGACTCGTAACTGTCGGGAGGGTGCTTCGTGTGTTACAGCGTTCACTAAGCCATTTGGCTACCCGTGGACCACGGTCCGCGCGTATAGAGAGGCTCCCCATCCGCCCCTAGGGGGGGGGTGCGGTGGTGTTAGAGCAGCGCTTTTCAAAGCACAATATAAATAATACGTTTCAACGTAGTAACTTGGATAATTTACTCTACTTGCATTCAAATGTTCGTATGTGACAACGGCCCACGGTCGTGGCCTAAAGCGACCTTATACTTCACGTTCGTTCACACATTCTCACTAACACCCTCCCACAACAAAAATTTTGTTTCTTTTTATATGCATTAAATATTAATTATTATATCGTGTAAATGCGGTTTTTTTGTTTAGATTTTTTTCGACCGAACGAACGCGGTAAAATCTAAATGAAAAAGTCGATTTACGAGTATTTATACTTACACCAGCAATATTATTATTGGGTATTTGATTTTACAACTCGACGCAATTCGAAAAAAAGCCGCACATACTTCGCACCACGGGTGTTCTTCGCTCCTCGGGTGACATATTCATGGTGGGTGTATTTACATTTTAAAGAAACGATAAATCATTTCTTCAACTAAATGATTCTGAGCGGAGCTTCAACTAATTTACAATAATAATAATAATTGTCAATTAGGTTATATTTAAAAAATGTTATTAAATAATATTGGGTAGGTACTCGATAATTGTATGTGTGTGTTTGTATGGTGATAAAAATGAAAAACCTTTTTGTAATTAAAGTAGTTGGCATTTTGGTCTTTTTATGGAAATACTTGGGTTTGAACTATTCATAGCATTGACTAGGTATATTTTTTAACAATACAGTCAAATAAAATTAATTATTTTTTTCAAATGTCCAGTAAGTAAAACTATTATCCAATAGTATTAATTAATGACAAAGTAATCCATGTTTATTTTTATTTATAGTAAATTGTTTGTATCATTTTAAATTTACAGTAATTTTTCCGATTTTCTTCCACCAATATATTATGTAATTTTTTTTATGATAAAGTTGTATAAAAATCGGATGAATCAATTTTTTTTTATGGGTTTAAGTACGTATTTTTATGTAAAACTAATAAATACTGACAAAATGCTAACTTTCTATGGTTGTGAAAAAAAAAAAATTTGACTTACAATTTTCAAGATTTTTTCAGTACTGTTGATAAAACACATAAGTATGTTTGTATTAAATTTTCAGTTCTTAATATCCATGCATTAAAATTGTATGAAATAAAATCTTACAAAAAATAAAAAATTTCCAATTTTTTCAAATTTCTCTACTTAACCCAAAATTGGTCAAATGCTTTTGAAAATGTTATGAGGTTTGTGTAAGACAATTTTTAGTAATTGATGAAGGTTTCAAGTTTCTATCTCTATTATTTTGGAAGTATTATTCGGTATTTCCAGTAAATTT
>JAIPRM010011376.1:0-12942 GCA_025469315.1 Stegophylla sp. TES_Ste_2020
CATCATTTTTTGATCCGAATTTTATGAAAATTTAAACATAGATAGAAAATCCTATAAAAAAGATTTTGGCGCAAGAAAATTTTGAAAATGTGAAAAAAATTTTTGGACATTTTTTGAAAATTTTTTTATTTTCTTATATTATTAACTTCCTTCGTTCAGAATCGTTTTACTGAAGAAATGATTTATCGTTTTTTTTTTAAATTCAATATACCCGTCAAGAGAATCTCACCCGTCATGCGAAGAATGCCTATCGTGCGAAGTATGTCCGGTTTTTTTTTTTTTAATTATTATATAGCATTACTCGCGGTGATGCCGTTGTTCCCTTTGGTTCGCTTCGGGCCGTAATTTGTTTATTATTATTTAACGCGTTTTCCTAGGAGAGCGTCAGCGTCGGATAACTTCTGAGCTCGTTGTCATCGCGGATATTAAAATAATTGCACGGTCCGTCCCCGTCTTAAATACGGAAATTCTTTTGAAAACTCCAACGCCGCCGCCGCCGTAAAGATGTTGTCGAGATTAAAATTCTTTACATTTGTTTTTGAACCCTTTTGACATGACGCGACGCGACGGCTTGGCGGCAATCGTTCGGAAGCGTAATCGTTTATTATGGAATTCACTGCGGTCGAATCTTTTGAATATTATTACATTACAACTAGCGATCGTCGGTATTTTTTCAAAACGCCTCTTTTAAATCGTTTTACAAAATACCGTTGATTTTTTGTAAATATTTTGTAGCAGGTCTTGTGTGACTCTAATATCACTTAAAGAGGTCCTTGGCTTGATGTTCTTTATTAAGATAAGGATGCCAGGAACGCCTTTTGTATTTCAATCGTACTTAATTTCAAACTAAATTTGTTTTAGACATATTTGAAAATAACAAGGACGAAATTCAGCTATAATTCGGGGGGAAAAAAACGGCTAACGTTTACCGTTCCTCTTATTTTACACCAGTGTTTCCCAACCTTTTTACAATGACGACCCATACATTAATTTTTCGTCCACCCTCGACACAAAATAATTAAACACTATTCTCGTCAAGACGAATAGTATCACAAATTACTAATTCAATAATCAGATTTTATTTTTACCCCCCTCGCCCTCCGAATCCTAAACAACTAAAATCAGTCACACCACCCCAGTGGAAATTCCCCCAAAAATGACCACGTCGTTTTTACACTCGTATTAAATACGAATGTTTGAAAAACTCATACATATTGTATTAGTGTGTACACGTAAAACCGTATATAATATAATATTTTTCCTCGTCGTCGTTTGTTTATATTATTATTTTCGTTTGTATTATTTGCAGTGTACGGCGAGTGTTTTTGCGTCTGCTGCCGTTTCGCAAAGGGGCTGTGCAGGTACATTCCACAGTATATATATATATATATATATATACATATATAGGGTATTCGCCGAGGACCTGCTGGGCACATTAATAAATGATTCCGTTGCTCCGCTCTTCTCCCGGCATGTTCCGAACTCGCTGCTAACTAAACGGACCCGAAATCAAAACAATACCGCGCGCGGCGGTAACCGTTTTCGCCTACGACCGGCGGCGGCGCGTTTTCCGTTTATATAATAATTTATTTATAATAACAGACCGTGTCTCCCTGTCCCGCGCGGGTCGCGGGGTCGGGTCGGATCCGCACAATGTGTTTATAATAATAATAATAATAATAATATTAAAAAACCCGAAACGAAACAGGCAAAGACAATATTAAAATATCGTTAAAATAATGTAACAAACGAGTAACGGCATATACGAGCGTTTTGTATATAATATAAAATTATATGTAAAAAAAAAGTGTGTACTTCACTCGTCGGGTGGGATTCTCTTGACGGGTGTTTTGAATATTTTTAAAGAAACGATAAAAGTCGTAAAATGCAGAAAATAAAAAATTCAACTTTTATATTATTTAATATTAAAATTATAATTATAATAATATTTATATTATTTAATATTAATTTTACTTTAAGCTAACCTAACCTTGGTGAGTGTATTGAAATTTAAAGAAACGACAAATTATTTTTTCAATAAAACGATTCTGTGTAAAGCTTCAGTTTGTTCGAGACAATTTTACTTCAAAGTTTGTTATTTTAATAAAAATTATTTTATTTTTAGTCATCCAGTTTTATATTTCACTATTAATTGAGAAAAGAAAAAAATAGAATTACTCATATCGTTGTCTATCCGGGTATCTATCTTATTTATCTATCTTAAAATTTTCATAACATTTGGATAAAAAATTTTTTTTTTAAAGGCATTTTTATTAAATTTTATAAAGTTTTCTCCAAATTTTAAAACATTGAGAATTTCGAAAAATGACCTCTCAAAAGTACCGTCTAAAGGTAAATTGTGATTTTTAAAAGATTCTGGTCATAATTTTTTGACAGGTATTTCTATACAAAATGTGTTTACAGAAATAAAAAAAATAAAAATCATTGTGTAAAAACACTAGCTTCTTCGCTCTATCCAGAATTAAAAATATTATAAATTTACATAGCTAAAAATTTTTGTACTTTCAAAAAAAAGAATTCAGTAAGACATTAATTGTGATATGGTGTAGTGTGAACCTTTCTTTACAGTATAAAGTTTATATTATAGAGTTTTGAACTCTAAATATTATGAATAAACAATTTTTTTTTTTTTTTTTGTGACACACCTAACAATAATACTCGACACACAGGTTGAGAACCACTGGTATAATTAATAATATTATACAATAGCTGCGATATATCGGATATATATATCGCGTGTCCCGCGGTGTGAAACTATTACTCGAGACCGCAGCCTCCGGGGCGGCCGTGTCAGAGATTTCGCCGTAACGACTAACCACCGACTGATTACCGAGACGTCACCGTCGCACGTGATTAATTACCGAGCACCACATCCCCGACCACCCGCAGAGCCCCGGAGGGGGGGGGGTAATTTTCCGACCGTCGGTCGCAGTGGTAGCCTGGGGAGGAGAGGAATTGTTGCGCCGCAGCGACTGTTGAATATCGTACTCGCGCCCTCTCGCCACCCCTCTCTGTGTACATAACCTCCAAACAAGGCGACCCTGACGACGACGACGACGACGACGACCGCAATAATTAGTTCTCATCCCTCTACAACCACCACCACCACCACCACCACCAGCCCCGCGTACAATGTGTTATGACTAGAACGAGGATTTTTATATGCACTTAAAATCTATCAAAATATTTCCTAAAATATGTGCAGTGAAAAATGTAGAAATGTGAAAAAAAAAGCAGAATTTCAACAGCTAATATATTATAAATAACAATAATTTCTAGGGATGAGAATTCATAGAAATCGCATGTTCAATGTTTATGAAGATTCTAATGTTTTCTGTTTATAGTCAGGTGAGCTAAAAGTCCGTTCCATAACCTAGTGAGTTCATAATTGCGGTTTTTTTAGATTCTGAACGAAGTGAAGAAGCTAGTGTTTTTACAATGATGTTTATTTTTTTATTATTTTAATTTTTTTTTCTGTGTACAAATTTTCGTATGAAAATACTTGTCTAAAAGTTTCGATCAGTAACTTTTTGAAACCGGATTTGCTTCTAGATTGTACTTTAGAGAGGTCATTTTTTGGATTTCACAATCCTTCAATTTTTTTTTTGGAAAAAATTTGACAAAAACGACTCGGAAACCATCATTTTTTGATTCGAATTATATGAAAATTTGAACATAGATAGAAAATCATATAAGAAAGATTTTGACGGGAGAAAATTTCGAAAATGTAAAAAAAAAAATTTGGACATTTTTCTAACATTTTTTTTTCTCATTTATTTTTATATTATTAACTTCCCTCGTTTAGAATCGTTTTATTGAAGAAATGATTTACCGTTTCTTCAAAATTAAATACACCCGTCAAGAGAATCCCACCCATCGTGTGAAGAACACCCATCGTGCGAAGTATGTCTGGCTTTTTTTTTTTCATCTAATAAATAAAGAAATGAAGCGAAAATTTAATGAGAAAAAAAAAATGCCAGAAAAATGTCTAAAACATTTTTTTTTTCACATTTTCAAAATTTTCTTGCGTCAAAATATTTTGTTATTGTCTATCTATGTCTAAAATTTTCATAAATTTCATTTCGTTCAAAAAATTATGGTTTACGAATCTTTTCCGTCAAATTTCGGGTAATTTTTTCTATTATTGTTGTAATTTCTTCACGTTTTGCAACACCCGAAAATCTTATCGAAATCACGCCATTGATCCTGGAGGGGATGAGACCAATGGCAGTTTGCTTTTAAGAGTCGGTGTCCTAACGGTTTAATGATTGTGCGAGCGATGATATAATAATAATATTATGATGACATAATAAATTATGATATAATTTGATATCTGGTCGGTGGGTGTGTTCAGTGGATGCGCATTTAACAGTTAACACTATCCATGTTTTTTTTTTTTTTTTTTTACTCATACCCGTCGATGTGCGTCACGACGAGTATATTATAATAATTTGAATATTAGGTATCACGCGTATTTAAACAGGATAAAACGTTGTGAATAATTAACAGTGGATTCTAATGAACATAAATCGATATTGATTAACAATATTATTATTACACAAAGTATATTTCTATAAAACAATTACGTAATATTATGACGAAAAAGACGGAAGATATGACGTTTGAATTGTTGATAAAACGATAATGTTATTATACTTCGTTTTGTTTTATTATTACATTTATTGGATTGTTACTGTGTTTTTAAAATATAATATATAAATATATAAACACTACATTTATCCAGTGGTGTAGTTACGGGGAGGGTTTAGGGGGTTTAAACCCCTCCCGGAACAAAAAAATAAATGTCTAATTATAAAGTAAAAACGGCAATGTATATATATATATATATATGTATATGGTTTTTTTTAAATTTTTTTTTATGGAAACACTTTTTTCAAAAAAAGCCGTTTAGAATGCAAGAAAATTGGAATTTTTTTTTTGGGAATGTTTAAGTCACTATAATAAGTATGTTTTCCATGACTAATTTTTTTCATGTCACCTTAAGGATGTCCTGTGGAGATTAGAACTTTCAAATTGTGACCCTCGTTTTAATTGCGGAATTTTATCCGTGTTATTTTTCTGTGAATTTTGATTTATTGAAATCAAAATTTGAACGAGTAGTTTTAGGCGATCTGAAAAAAATGTCTGTATCACTTAGAGTGACGTGAAAAAAAAGTTTTGGAAAACAGTTTTTATAGTAAGCCGAACATTTCCCAAATAAATTCCAAATTTTTCCATTTTTGGAAAAAAGAGGGCGAGCGTTCTTGATGAATCATCCCCAAAACAAATCAAAAAAAGTAAATTCTTCAAAATACTGTTTTACCATACCTATTGTGTGGGGGGGACTCGATTAAATAATATATTATATTTATTGCGATATTTTATCCGTAAATCGTAATGATCGTCATAGCGGTATTTCGAACGCTGCAGCTGAGGGAGCCCTTGCGAAACAGCTGCGGAGCCCTAAGGGCTCCCCCGGAGCACAGTTTGGGAACCGCTGGCGTACATACGTCATTAGCGCTTGTTTTTCGTAACGACCACGACCGCCATTTTTTTTGCATTTTAACGATTATTTCATCCGAATATCGCCCGGATAAAATAAATATACCTATATAATATATAATGTGTGTAACTACGACTAATATGTACTTGTAGACGTCGAGAAGTGCAAGTGGCGTAGATACGATTTTTTTTCTCGAAAGGGGTTTTTAAAAATGCATATTTAGTGATTGTTTTAAACATTTAATTTATAATCATACTCATAAAATATTCACAAAAAAAAAAAAACAAAAATCATCCCGACATTTTTTAAATAAATTCCGTCATTTTATTAAGAAAAACGAATAAAACCTTGACATGGAAAATGAAATATTACGATACTATATATAGTACTGTCTTATTGTATGAAAAATTAAAAACACAGTATTCTTCGCTCCTCGGGTGGAATACTTGGTGTGATTTCGTTGAACATTAATGAAACAATAAACTTCATAAAAAAAAACGACATTGTCATTTTCATATCGAGTAGGTAGCGCGTATGTTTAACAGTTGTAACATAAATTATGTATTTACATTCTATTCGAAATTCGCCTACGATGAGGTATTGTCAACACTATTATGATATTTAAGTCGTGTATAACTTTTGGAATAGGTAGTAACTAATAATCTGTGTTGACTATTGTTGTTGATAATGGGTGGTGGTGAACGTTTCAAGATTCTTGACGAATTACTTTTGGAATTAGGGAAATTAATTAAATCGATTTAATCAAAAACAAACACGTTTACGGAATATTGAGCCATTTTATAAAACGTTTCGACGGATTATCTTCGTTTTTGAACAAAGCATTAAAAATTGTTAACAATGACTTCTTTAAAGTACCACTTGTGTGATTTATGGTCTAAAAAATTACTGTATAAAACAAATATATTTTGGAGCGCGTTTAAAAAATCACTCTGTATATTTTAGTAGGTGTCATCAAAAAAAAAAAAAATAAAAAATAAATTTCAAAAAAATTTCTGGTCAAAGTATGTATTGCCCTTGAAATAGTACAACTACAGTAAATAAGCCTTCACGTATTCTATAAACAACACGATAATAGCTGTATTATCTTTTAAGTTTTATTTCAAACCTGTACTAAGAATATACCTTAAATTATACATTAGAACGTATAATGTAAAAAAAAAAAAAAAAAAAAAAAAAAAATGAATGTTAATGGTCGGTAAGTACTTGTAAATATATATTAAGTAACTCAAGAATAAATAATTATTATCGTTATGATTTTGAATGTTTCTTCCTCACGAATAGGTTTGAGATGTTATTATTTAAACAAACGCCATCAATAAAACAAACAATTTAATAATAATAATAATAATAATAATAATTTAAATGCGATTTCCACCTAAGACTAAAAGCTAATATTTACAAATTAATCAATCACGTGTTGAAATTTCTGCTAAAATTAGGTACTTAAAAGCAATGCTTAGGCTTACGAAAAAGGAATACCTAATTGAGAAGTAGAGTTTACCTACAAAACAAAAAAAGTCGGACATACTTCGCACGACGAGTGGGATTCTCTTGAAGGGTGTATTGAATTTTAAATAAACGATGAAATTTTTCACAATCCCAAAATTTTCTTGCGCCGAAATCTTTCTTATATTATTTTATATCTTATGTTTAAATTTTCATATAATTCGGATCGAAAAAATAATGGTTTCCGAGTCAAATTTTGGGTAGTTTTTTCCAAAAAAAAAAAAAATTGAAGGTTTGAGAAATTCAAAAAAACGACCTCTTTAAAGTACCATCTAGAAGCAAATCCGGTTTTAAAAAGTTATTGACCGAAACTTTTTGACAAGTATTTCCATACGAAAAGTTGTACACAGAAAAAAAATAAAATAAATAAAATAAACATCATTGTAAAAACACTAGCTTCTTCACTTCGTTCGGAATCTAAAAAAATAATATTAAGGATGGGGGGACGGATATTGATGCACATTTCATTTTCTATGTACAAACTATAGTGATGGGCACCACTATCGAATAGACACTATCGAACTATTCGATAGTAGTCCACTATTCGAACTATTCGATAGTCATTCGAATAGCCATAACAATCGAATAGTTTCGATAGTGGACTATTCGATAGTATTACTATTCGAGCTGTTCGATAGTGAACTATTCGATAGTTTCGATAGTGGACTATTCGATAGTAGAAACTTAGAAACTATTTAAAAATTATTCGATAGTTTTTCAAGAAATTCGATAGTTTAAATATATTCGAATAGCATTCGATAGTTTTCTTGAACTATCGAACAATATTCGATAGTATAACCGATTCGATAGTGCCCAACACTACTACAAACATTCATTATTTTTTTCGATATTCAAAGAGTACAAAACTATATATAATTTTACTATAATACCAGTATAATACTAGTAACTCGAAACATTTTGCATTGCACGTGTCCGCGAATACGATAAACGAAAAAAAAAAAAAAAGAAAAAACTCCAAACTCAAATTATTATAATAAAGCAGGTTTTTTTATGACATATTATTATCATACGCGTGTAAGGAACATCAGTACAAACATGCGTTAAATTTAATACGCATTATAATATTTTTTTTTTTTTTTTTAAGGAGTTGGCTCGGTGCTAATTCTTGGAATTTATGATGCTGCGTACATTCGTGTTAGTCACTTCTGCGTACAGAATTTTTAATAAATAAGTTACGTTTTGCTTTGGATCATCGAGGTTAGAAAGTATTAAACGGAATGAAACTGTGGTGTGCGCAACAGTTGAAATCAAGCGTGACTATCCTCTTGAGCCATTAGAATCGTTGAAATCACCAACCTGGACTGTCTCGCGATTATTACGTATTTCACGGATTATTTCGTGTGTTAATTTATTGAAATGCAAATGTTCTCTACTGGATTAACGAAAATTTAATTATTATTATTATTATTTTATTCAGCCAAAACGATTACAATAAATAAATTAATTAATTAATTACGATAAAATAATTCAATTATAGCCGATACGAATACCAACTGAGTAGTAGTATACGGAGAGTTCAACGATATCACCACAATATATTCGTTTAAAGCAAATAATATGCAATTAGAATAAGGGATATAATTAATAACGGCAAGGAGACACTATTCCCAATTTGTTTTTTATCACATTTTTTTATTTCCCAAAAGTTCTTTTTTTTCAATACCATTTTTCCTAAAAGTTATCAAATACAAGAAATTATTTATTGTTAAATAAAATCGTAATTAAAATTTTAATTTTTCACCAATGACTGTAAGGTATGGAGTAATATATAATTGCTATCAATAAACTCGTCACATAAATAATTTAATGAATAATATAAAAAACATACTTCGCACGATGGGTGTTCTTAGCACGACGGGTGGGATTCTCTTGACGGGTGTATTGAATTTTAAAGAAACGATTTTCATCATTTCTTCAATAAAACGATTCTGAACGAGGGAAGTTAATAATATAAAAAATAAATGAGAAAAAAAAAATGTTAGAAAAATGTCCAAAAATTTTTTTTCACATTTTCAAAATTTTCTTGCGCCAAAATCTTCTTCTTTAATATAGTTTGGATCGAAAAATGCAGATGGTTTCCGAAAAAAAAAAAAAAATTGTGAAGAATTGAGAAATTCAAAAAATGACCTGTCTAAAGTACAATCTAGAGGCGAATCCGGTTTCAAAAAGTCGCTAATCGAAACTTTTGGACAAGTATTTCCATACGAAAAGTTGTACACGGAAATAAAAAATAAAAAAAAAACATCATTGTAAAAACACTAGTAGCTTCTTCACTTCGTTCAGAATCTAAAAATAGTATAGAAGCCATATGTTAAATAATCGGAGTGAGTATACAGAAATATTGCTATGAAGTTATGAACGTATAAAATGTTTGAAATAACGCTTAACATTGTTATTTTCAAATTTTAAAAACATGATAACAATGCGGTTTTTTTGTGTTTTCATCATGCGATGGAGTTAAGTCGCCATCATATTTTGATTTTGACCATATTTTGGCCGCCCTAGCTGTGCAAATTCCAATTATTAAAATCGTCAACCCAGGGAGAAAAATGAATGTTTATAAGCATAGGCGCAACTAGGTAGAGGCTTAGGGGGGGCTAAGCCCTCTCAAAACCACTCATAGCCCCCCTAGATTTTTTGAAAATTACTTAAGGTTAATGTACTTTGTGGGGGGCTGAATCAATGAATAAAATCATTTTAGCCACCCCCAAATATTTTGTCCTAGTTGTGCTAATGTTTATAAGAGAGGCTTAGAGTCCCGATCATCATGCCATAAACAGGGGATTTGTGTGACTGAAAAGCGACGAAAACCAGATTTTTATCAATAATCATGATTATAATATCGTCCATAAAGCGAATAACTGAAAAACTAGTATTGTTACTTAAACGTTATAAAAAATTTCTATAGAAATACGTTTGCACAATAACGCGTGTGCGTTAAGCAAAAATTGCGTTACGACAGAAGAGTTGGCACACGCAGATGTAATTTTTTCAGTTGGTTTAAGAATTTTTTTATTTTTTTTTTTTCTTTCAAATAACAAGTTAATGCATAATATTTTGCTTTGATATGTTGTATAGCTCGTTTCAATGAAGGTGGTCACATAAATTGTATACTATTTTTTTTTTAATGAACTAATAAAACCGTTACGATTCATTTCAACGACTTACAGTTAAATAATAATAATAATAATACTGTACGGACAAAACAACAATAAACGTAACGGCCTTTTGTTACAATTCGATTGATTTCAAAGAAAACGCCTAAGAAAATATTTAAAATAAAAAAAATTCGCAGGACAAAACGTAAATATGCCTTCTGATTTACTTGTATATTTAAAATTGAATTCAAAATAAAGGCAAATATCCATTTCTCTAAATGCATTATTCCGTAGTTACTTATTTATTATATTTTTAATACAATTATTTATAAAAAAAATATAAACAAAGTAATTTTTTTTTTTTTTGTATTTGTTATATAATAATAAATTATTATTATTTTTTCAAAATTGAAATCGAATAAAATATAATGAAAATAAACTTAATAAAATTTAAAAATATAATCTAAGAAATCTGAATTAATTAGGTATTTATTTTAATTTTTGAGTTGCACTTGAAACTAACATCTAGGGCATATTATAGGAAGATAAATAGAATTAATAAAAAAAAGTATGCATAGCTCCATTTTTTTTTTTTTTTTTTTAATTCTGAACGGAGTGAAGAAGCTAGTGTTTTTACAATGATGTTTATTTTATTTTTTTCTGTGTACAACTTTTCGTATGGAAATACTTGTCCAAAAGTTTCAATCAGCGACTTTTTGAAACCGGATTTGCCTCTAGATTGTACTTTTGAATTTCTCAATTCTTCTTTTTTTTGGAAAAATTTAACAAAAACATCTCGGAAACCATCATTTTTCGATCCGAACTAAATGAAAATTTAAACATAGATAGAAAATCATATAAGAAAAATTTTGGCGCAAGAAAATTTCGGAAATGTGAAAAAAAAAAATTTGGACTTTTTTTTTCTCATTTATTTTTTATAATTATTAACTTCTCTCGTTCGGAATCGTTTTATCGAAGAAATGATTTATCGTTTCTTTAAAATTCAATACACCCGTCAAGAGAATCCCACCCGTCGTGCGAAGTAGGTCCGACTTTTTACAATTTTTTTTTTTACATTTTCGTATGAAATACATTTTTATTATTATTATTATTATTATTTTTTTTTTTGAATGTAAGTGTTGATAACCAACGACGATATTGTTAAAAAAAAAAAAAATTGAAAAATCCTGAATGAGCGAATATCCATCCAAGGACTCGCGCGTCTTTGTGTTAAGCGCATAATATTATAATATATATTAATATTTTTTTTATTACATTTTACAAATATTGTTTATCCATGTACTATACCACTACTACTGCGAGAAAACTCGTAGAAGATTGAAACTGGTTTATATTATATTATACGTACGTACGTACTTATATATAAATGTTTAGCAACAATTTAAGTCACGATGAATATGTGTGCTATTGACGTCACTTGCATAATAATTATTATTACAATTACGATGGTCGTAAATTATTAACAAAAACGTATAACACGTAATATGAATGATAACTGCACGTAGTACTCGATAATAAAATGTAATAATAATTAGGTAACACCTCACCCTGATTTTAATGTTTGCCGGACGAGACGAGAACAAAAAAAAATGGCATAGAACATTAATATTTTCCGTTTAACCTTCTTCTAGTTTTTCCCGTATACGGTTATGGTGAATATAATTTTCGTTAGGCCGGTCGGTATTCTTCACGAAAAAAAAAAAAAACCCGGACATACTTCGCACGACGGGTGGGATTCTCTTTACGGGTGTATTGAATTAATTGAACCTAATATAATATTGAACCTAACCAAACGAAACGATTCTGAACGAGGGAAGTTAATATGTAATATAAAAAATAAATGAGAAAGAAAAATGTTAGAAAAATGTCCGAAATTTTTTTCAAAATTTTCCAAAAATCTTTCTCATATTATTTTCTATCTATGTTAAAATTTTTATATAGTTCGGATCAAAAAATGACTGGTTTCCGAGTCGTTTTTGTCAGATTTCGGGTAGTTTTTTCCAAAAAAAAAAAATTGTGAAGAATTGAGAAATTCAAAAAATGACCTCTCTAAAGAACAATCTAGAGGCAAATCCGGTTTCAAAAAATTGCTGATCGAAATTTCTGGACAAGTATTTCCATACGAAAAGTTGTACACAGAAAAAAAAAATAAAAAAAATAATAAACATCATTGTAAAAACACTAGTTTCTTCATTTCGTTCAGAATTTAAAATAAATGAGAAAATAAATGTTAGAAAAATGTCCAAAAAAATTTATTTTTTCAAAATTTTCTTGCGCCAAAATCTTTTTCATATTATTTTCTATCTATGTTTTAATTTTCATAAAATTTGGATCAAAAAATGATGGTTTCCGAGTCGTTTTTGTCAAATTTCGGGTAGTTTTTTCCAAAAAAAAAATTGTGAAGAATTGAGAAATTAAAAAAATAACCTCTTTAAAGTACAATCTAGAGGCAAATCCGGTTTCGAAAAGTTCTGACGGAAACTTTTGGACAAGTATTTCCATGCGAAAAGTTGCACACAGAAAAAAAAAGCCGGACATACTTCGCACGATGGGTGTACTTCACACGACGGGTGGTATTCTCTTGACGGGCGTATTAAATTTTAAAGAAACGATAAATCATTTCTTCAGTAAAACGATTGTAAACGAAGGAAGTTAATAATATGAGAAAAAAAAAAATTTTTCGAAAAATGTCCAATATTTTTTTTCACATTTTCAAAATTTTCTTGCGCCAAAATCTTTTTTATAGGATTT
>JAIPRM010011377.1:0-12941 GCA_025469315.1 Stegophylla sp. TES_Ste_2020
TCTATACGAAAAAGTGTTTACAGAAAGAGAAAAAAAAAAAAAAGAAGAAAAAAAAAAAACATCATTGTAAAATCATAAGCTTCTTCACTTCGTTCAGAATCTAAAATAAGTACGTCATATTAAAATATAGTTTTTTTCTCAAACCCTTTCTTGAGGAAATCGGCCAATGTGTTAACATACGTATTATCTATATGATGTCCATCAATTGTCTCCTACAACACAAGTTTTTTCATTGTATAATAAATTATTATCTATTTACCACAATTCCCAAACGTATAAAAATATTTTTCATTGCAATTTTTTTACATGGTCAACTTGTCAAGTGCGAGAATTTTTTTGGTAAATTTTAATCCTTAATACAAGGTGAGGCACTGAAACGGACGATTTAAAAAACAAATATTCTCAATAGCAATTTGACATAAGAATGCATAATAAATATTATTAGTTTTAAAATAAAATGTCATTTAGTGAACCTGGAACAGTGGAGTGGTAAACAATGTGCTTATGAGATAAAATTGTAGTTATTACAAAAATAACGACAGATGTGTAGCGGCGCAGCAATTTCCAATATTTTCAAAATTCTAAATTCAACTCAAAATTGGTCCAATGTTTTTGAAATTTTTATGAAGTGTTCTAGTAATCATTTTTATTAGTTTGTGATAGTTTCAAGTTTCTAAAAACATTATTTTTGAAATTATGTTAAAAAGCAATTTTAAATTTTACGAAAATTCCGGTAATTACATATTTTGCCGTTCTTTGTCAATTTTTTGACAGATTTTCCACGTTTTTCGAAAAAGTATTGAGAAATTAGAAAATTGACTTCTTTAAAGTACCATTTGGATGTGATTCGGAATTTATGGAGATACTGATCGAAACTTAGACTAGTATTTCTAAACGAAAAAGTGTTCACAGAAAAGAAAAAAAAAAATAATAAAAAGAAATATCATTGTAAAATTATAGGTTACTTCGCTCCGCTCAAAACCTAAAAATAAATGGCATGCTATGCACTTTGTTTTAATATAATAATAATGCATAATCATTAGATATTTATTTTAAAATTAAATTTTGAAAAACGGCCGTTTAAATGCCCCACCCCGTACAATGCCATTTATAATATATAATGTATTATTTTGATTGGGGGAAAGTTTAAATATTTCATTTGATTTTTAATTAATATCTAACATTTTACACGTCATTATGTGAATTAAATTATTGGTATATTTAAAATATATTTATATTATGAATTATATTTATTATGTTATTTAATTATTGTAAATTAAATTATTTAAATTATAAATAAAAACCTCTTCTATCTATTATAATCGTATCTAACGTACAAACTTATCTAACTATGATTGTTATTAATAACTGTAAAAAAATATACCATTATTATAATTACTAGGTTTATGCCAAAGAAGAAAAATATCAAACTGTATATGTACAAATATGCATTAAATCAAACTATAAAACATATGCAAATAAGCAAATAAATTATGAACGATTTTATTGTGAATATGTATTAATTCACATTATCAAAAAATAAAAAAAAAGTACAAATTTATGTACTCAACAATGTTGTTGAGGACACTAACAATGCAACTAAAAAGAGTACTGTCCTACAAAAATAAGTATATCTGGTTACAATATATATATATATATATATATATAAGTAAAGCATATATAAAATAGGTATAAGCATGTATAAACATATATAAACAAATTGTTTTATCATGAATCGGAGTAAAGGTTAGGTTAGGTTGATTATACCGCTGTTGAATATTATTAAAATAAGATCGTGGTATACTTTTTTATTTTTTTAATTACGAAAAATGTCACTGTTGAGATATTCCGTCCCGAACGATGAACCAACGAAAATATTTGCAAGAAGTCGTTATTTTAAAAATAATTGGATTTCAATCAATATTTTCCCCGTACGTTACGAGACGAGCGACAAAGAGATTTTAAAAATTAAACTTCTTATAACGTTTTAAATTAAAGTTTGAAAAGCTGCAAAATTGTTTTTTATATTCAAAGAGCGTACTTAAATTAAAATGCTGTAAAAGAGCAAATTTTAATTGCAAATTATTGTAAAATTATTTTTAATTATTTTAAACATCTATTCCGAATAATATTCTCAGAATATTTTTATAATGTATTTATCATTATAAATCATGACAATTCTTAATAATAATTTTAATAGCCCTTCATCGTAAATTTATATGAATAGAAATTATTCTATGTAGTTATTATTTTTAATACTAAATGCTACGATAGCATTATATAAATATTATAAAATAATAAACGTTGGATGTAAAGAAAACTTCAAAGTAATAATTAATGTTTTAATTTATAACAAGTAAATGTTAATGTCAAATATAACAATATGAGTAAATAAATATAAATAATTCACTCATAATGTTTAAAAAATAGCCATTCGGAAGAAAAGAAATCGATTTTGGTTAAAACAAAATATTTGTCCACTCGGTGATCAAGAAAATAAAACAAATTTTAGTAATATCGTAAAAATCTATTTTATAAAAGACGATTTCACATTTTGTAATAATTGCAAAATTTAATAATAAAAAAAAAAATAATAGTCATTACAATACTATAACAGACGTAATTTCATTATTTTTAGATGATGAGCGGAGCAAGGAATTTATTAAAATAAATTAAATTAAATACACCCACCAGAGTAATATCCCACCGAGAGACGAAGAATAAATAAATAAACTGGAGAATAATAAACTGTGATTAATTTTAGCACATGTCTATATTATTATCTATATTACCTTATGAAAGTTCGTCGATCAATCGCTGCTCGGAAACTATTAAATAATTTTGAAAGTTTCTTTTGACCTTTCTGGCCTATCTGTTATTATTTATTATTATTATTTCAATAACATAACTGAAACTAGTGTACGAATATTGGTGCGTTACTATTATAGTGAACCAATCAGAACGTTATTTCCGATTTCATGCGTTATCCCTTCAGTCTGTCCGTATGATAATCATGTGTAGATCTCATTGCCGATTATATAACGTATAGGCTGTAACAATGTTACGATATTCCGTGATAGTCTTTCGATTTTAATCGAAATCCATAAGGGACCGAAAGTTGTGGCCTCGGTGGCGGTTCATTTCGTACATGTACCTACGATAACGCACAAAATCCCTGTGAAGTGATTGCAACGGTTGAGAAACTCGGCAAATCACTGTACGTGTAGATCAATAATAATTGATTATTAAAATAGTGACGCCAGACGGGGAACAGCTGATATTATTTACTAAATTTAGATTCTTTTCGGAGCGAAATAGTTGATGATTTTACACAATGATGTTTGCTTTTTCTTTCTTTCTACTATTTTCCAGAAACACTTTTTCCTCGAGGAAAAGTGCTACGATCAATTTTGTATAACTATTTTTACCTGTAGACAAATCGAATGGTGTTTGTACAATGAACAATTAATTCTTCGAAATGTTCAATAGTTTTTCTAAAAACACGGAAGAACTATTGAAAATTGAGTAAAAACGGTCAAATATGACGTGTCGTTAAGTGGAATAAAAACTGAAAAAATAATAATTGTACTATAAGAATTTGCATTTTTCAGCTATGATCGACAACAATATAGTGTTGAAAATTGGAAAAATTTTCAAAAAATTCTACCATCCTTGGGGTGTTTATAGAATTTTGAAAATATCTTATTTTTTTCTAATAAAATTAAAATTTTTTAAATTAAATAAATCTTTATAAATGTATATTATGAATAATATCCCTGAAATCACAAAAATCATCATAAATTTTTTTTTTTACTGTGTTGAACTGTTTTAAGTTTGAATAAATTTGTATGATACTGATTTTTTTCACGCACAAAATCATTCTTTTTTCAGTCCAAATCTTACCAAATCTGTAATTTTAATCACACTCAATATTTTGTTTTGCCAAAAAATTCACTACATGTTTTTTTATCTTAATAAATATGTGTTCTTAGAAATTAGCTTCGTGAACTTATTTCTGCAAGAGTTTAAATTTATAATTTTGACTCCACTATTAATAAGTAACATTAGCTATTTATTGTTTTAATTATGCGAGTTTAAACCTTAAAACATGACAACATTGATCATATTCATCAATAATTGAATAGAAATTAGTTATTATTAAACAAATTCAATATGTAATAGACGCTTATTATATTATCTGTATAATAAATAGGAATACAGCCCAAATCGTTTAATGGAAGAAGTGAATTTTCAAAATTTGAAAATACAACAAACTCACCGAGGTGATTCCCTTCGCTTTAATGAGAATGTTCATGATGTAAATTATGTGAGAATTTTTTCTATTAAATGCCGATTGTCAATAATTATGTACTTTAATATAGAATTTTCAAGTGTTGACTTATGGAAAATCACTAAATAGATTTTAAAAATACTGATCATTGATACTCATAGCATAATATAATAGTTATACTCTATTCACTTCAGAATGGGATACACATTTTATTTTATGTTTCGAAAATATGCGAATAAAGTTAAATCGTTATAAATGTTTCAATCAATGATAAAATTGTCTCACGTATTCTTGCGTTTCCACTTTGAGTTATTTTAAAAGATTATAGAAATTTTACAAAATTTCGTTGGTATACATTCGAACTATAAACAACCGTAGTATAACAATCACAAAATATAATCTCACAAATCGAATTCAATTTTTATTTAGTTGTAGTAAACAAATTTTAATCAGGATCAGTACATTTCAAAACTATAAGTAAGCAGCTATTATTGGACTCAACAATAATGTAATGAGTTCAAGTTCAACGAACTGTGTTTTGACCCCCCCTCACAGCACTTTAACGCTTTTTAATTTCTCACGTCATTAATTTCGATATTTCATTAAATTTTACGAATAAAAAATAATATTTTTAATCGTGATTCGACGTTGACGTCGAGACACAACGATTAAATTTATATTATAAAATTATGAGCGTTATAATATACCTATATTTAAGCAGTGTACAATGGCGATATAGTAATAATAATATTATTATAACTTTTAGGCGAAATGTAATTATTCAGACAATTTTATTTATTAACTTTTTTCAAAACCCATTACCACGTTGGCAGAGTTAAATTATGGACACGGTGGTGAATTTATTATTCGTCGAAATTTTAATCGTGCACACCCTTTAAAGTCATCTGCAGTGACGGGTGTAGTCTGCGGGATACCGGAATAATAATTCTCGGCGTGTCAAATATTGTGTTGGTGCAGCGCAGCTGAGACACACGGTCGGACGAATGTCTTGAACAGCTACACACGTTTACAATGTACAGTTCTACCGCCTAATATTACTTTTAATATTACTTTGAGTTGTGTTCAACAAAATACAGGCCTGCACTGAGGTACTGCAAAGATTTAATCGATTAACCCTAGATCGCTAACCTTATTTTTACACCTTTATTGATAACCATTCGTCAAATCGACGAATGTAGTAAAAAATGTTCATAAATGTATCAAAATTACTATTATTTTTTTATATTCTTTATTTTACTTATTATATAAGTAAATTATACAAAAACTAAAATATTTCTTATTATATTAAATTGAAAAAAACCATAAAACATAAGTTTGAAAGGGTGGTTATTTTTACGGTAATAAAAAGTGCATTAAAAATAAATATTTAACTTTACTAAAATTTGCATATTTTATTAATTGGTTTTTGCAGCATATAATATGTATCTGGTAAGTAGAACATTGGTTTTAGGTCTAATGCCTTTTTTTATAGTCACAGGAGCTACAAACTTTTCATTTATTTATATATAATGCTTCTTCTATTGGTCCTTTTTGTAATTGCAAAGTGTTTTTTATCCCTGACTGAGAGCAATATTGGATTTTATTTCATCATTAAAGATACTTAACAATATGTATGAAAGATAGATGTGAGGTAGAAAAGGATTCACTAAACATGCTAAAAATAATCTATGTAAAATCATCAGTGTTCGTCGAATTGATGAATGGTTAGCAATCTAGGGTTAAAAATGGAGATGCCGTGAAGCTCTGAACTTGTTATCGTGGATGTGATATAATATTTTGCTTTACCGAATAGACTGTACGCTTTTTGTAAAATACGACATTGCCACTAAGCCGTGAATAATAATAACAATACAATTATAATAGAATTATCATCATAAGCGTAATATCGGAGGTGCAAATGGGTGCACTTGCACCTCCTAGGATTTTTTGTTAGAAGTGCCTTACTATAATTTTATTATATAATATAATTATATTATTACTCCTTGAAATTTCTAGATTTCAAATTTTAAGATCGTGCCAAATTATCAAATATGTTTTAAAATTGTATATGCTTCAAACTCATCAAAAATATTTTGGAGTTCCAAGTTGGAATAATAGGAACTAAAAGAGGGAAAATATTATATGCCTTAAAAATTTGTACAATATACAAAAAAAAAAAATTAAGCATGGAAAACAATTTAATAAATATACAAAAAATAAACATAATTTATAAATACTAGCTCTTCTTCACTTCGCTCAAAATCTAAAAAAAAAGAAGAGTTTTATTGAAATTTGAATGTGCCATATATTTTTATGTTTTAGTTTTCGTTATAATCACCAGTAAAATATTTAGGTAATTAAATTTTTATAAAAATGGTTTTGGTCATCTAGTTGTTTTCAATAGTAGGTACTTTGGTTAAAAATTCTGTAATTTATTAAAACACTTAATAAAATCCCAAATTTTATTCATACACTAACAAAGTAGGTATATTGTTATGTTAGTTATCTGATTATAATACCGAATTCACAAGTCTGTGTTAAATTGAGTGTTAGTGTTATTATTATTACATTAGAATTGTAAAAATGTTATTCGTATATGTTCACTTTTACGATACAAAATCATGATTAACATCTGATAAAACTAGCTGTGTAAACAATTAGTTTGGATGTAGATAAACATTTTTGAACGGATTAATTAAAATATATATATATATATATATATTATTTATTTAAGAAAAATGACGAATACCTAAGAGGTTTTTTTTGAAGATATTCCTGTTTACTTTTTTTTTATTCAGAAGACCCCGCATAGTTTGTGTTTATTTGATCTAGGGCCTCACTAACGCCGTCACTGGTTTTCCAGACGGTTTTTCAATATAACTCTGAATCTCGAACGGTCCAGCAGAGAAATAATTACCCATCGAGTTATTTGTTTACGATTTAAATCAGGTTTGCGCTTAGCATCAAGTAACCATGTTGTGGTGGTCAGAGAGAAAAAACATCAAATAAGGCACGATGTCGGGGGGGGGGGTGGACATCTGGCCGACTTTGTTGATGATACTCGCACGTAAATCCGGTAACAACTTGGTCTTATTTGATCAACGACTGACGACAGAATGATTAATTTTTTGGCCATAATTATCACGCTTACATATTGTAATACGAGCCCTCAAGGGTATTGGGTTGATGGGGGAGAGAAATAATAATTTATCATTATGCTGTTCCAGTACGATAATTTAATTAGAAAGTCGTTGCAGCAGCAATACGATTCATGGGAATAATTATGACGGGAGAGGGGTGGGGCTACGAGATACTTTTAGCACCAGCAAAATGATTTTAATAATTATGTTAGGGTTGCCATATAAAATTTTTAGAAATTCGGGGTAATAAATTAAAATTATGCACTCACAACTTTAACTAACCTAATCAAACAAAATCTTTCCATTATTAGATTCTGAGTGAAGCAGTGATGTTAGGGTTTTTACAATGATGTTTATTTTTGCTTTCTGTAAACACATTTCCATATGAAAATATTTGTTCGAAAGTGTTGACCAGTATTTTTTTAAATCAGAATTTTCCTCAAGAATATAGTACTTTGGAGAGATCATTTCTCGAAATTCTCAATAGTTTTCTCAAAATTTCGGAATAGGTACCATCCCAAAACTTTAAAAATATTTTTATATTCATGGGTAAGTTTTAATTTTATTTGTGGGTGGGTGGGTAGCTTCAGTATTTTTCCCTGTGAATAAAATATTTGTGACGCCACTGTTACTGATTAGAGTTGTATAATTGTTTTAGTACCTCCTTCAAAATTAAATATCTAATTGTTCCCATATTTTTCTATTCACGTATTATCGTATAAAAACATCGATACCGAATGGCGTGTCCTCGTTATTGAATTTGTAGTTTATTTTCCAATGTTTACACGCGCTTTTACGCAGAAACACAATTTCAGGAATAATAATTATTATTAAAATCACGTCGTGAGTTTGTGTGTGGTTTAATTGAACGAATCTCGTCCTTATCCTCGAGACCCTGTAAATTGTTTTCAATAAAACGTTTCGCATGTATTGGGATCCCGCAGAGGCAATCTGTGGTCCAAAACGGAAATGTGAAAATATGACATAGATTTTAATTTAATATTTTGAGCAATGGCAGAGGGCGTCGTTCGGGGAAGGTTACAAGGATGTTATTCGTCCTTGGAAAATAATAAAATGAGTGCGATACGCTGGTTAATGCCGTTCAGTCGTTGTTCGTAAACATAAAAAAAAAAAAAAAAAATGTCATCTTAATAATATTAGGGAAGTGTGGGTGATAATTATTGTCACACTAATAATTAATAGATAGTACACACGAATAGCGTAGGGTAGTAAAATTTTTATTTTCCCCGGGATAGATATTTGTTTAATGTATAATAATTACTTAAGTTTAAACAGATATTGTCTTGAAAATATTGATTGTTTTTTTATATACATTCTGAGTGAACGAATGGATATAATATTTGATTTATTCAATTACATTATAGAGGTAAAAAATTATATGAAAAGTTTTTTAAAGAAGTCGTTTAGTTAAGACACTCAATGGATTTTCCAGGCGTAAAGTTGTTAGATTAAAAACGATAAAATATAATAGGTACCAGGGTCGCGTTTTTCTCGATTCTCTAGCTCGGCGTTCTCTTGTTAATCGACTGCAAATTGAATATTTAACTTAATGTCGAGAGGCAGAAAACTTCCAAAGTAATCTATCTGAGGGTGTTTATTTATAATTTTTCCATGCGCTATTTTTCTAATCGCTGTTCTTCGGCCCGGTGATTTCCCTGAAGTTCGTTGACACTCAGTTTGTTAACATCCAGTTCGCCGCCTAGAAATCATAAATTTTCATCTTAATTTAGTATGCGTTTATCTTTAGTGATTTAAAATCTCTTACTTTTTTTAAAAACTATCATGCACCTTTTCATGCAACAAGTATTTATGTAATTAAGTAAATTTCATAAAAAAAAATGTTATTCAAATCTTTTTGAACAAAAATCACGAAGTTTTTTTCATCGAAATCACCTGATATTTATAGTGAAATGATAAATAATAGATTAAATAAAACGATTCTTATCAGAGCTATACACAATAATTATTTTGAAGTTACAAACCTATTTATTTAAATTAAATGTTTTATGAGGTTTATAAACAGTTGTACAGTAATATAAGTACTTAGTAAAAAATATTTTCATTACTTATAAATTAATATACATACAATATAAAAACTGTATGCAATACAATTTAAAATACAATACAATGTACTTAAATTGGAAATAAACTTAAAGTTATATGAACCATAGAATGACATATAAAAATATATCGGCAAATTGGGGACTTTTTAAAAAAACTTTTTTTTTTTTTTCTGTGAACTAAGAATTTTGTAAAAACGTCTCAAACCCGGTTTTTGTCGTCAATGAACTGGGAGTCGGTGAACTAGGCATAAGCCCTCCGGCCCACACAAAAGGGTTAATAGATTGCGGGGTTATTAATTTTCTCCCGGAAGCAACAAGTGTATTTTTTCCACTGTAAGCTTTTTTTTTTCTCCTCGAAACTAAACTTCGACCTCCGACTCTCACAACTTCGTCACTGATATCCGGCTTCATTAAAACCGCATCTCCCTCGCCCCTCCCTCCATCCACCGCCACCACCACCACCACCACACGCACCACTCGTGCCGCGGAGCGTGAAGGGATTAAAAGCCAAACGAACCGCGGCCGAGAGCCTGCACGCTCTGCGGCGGCGAAACACACCCGACTTAGAATTAATAACTTTCTTTGTCTACTACAAAACTCGGTGTCTGTACAACGCAGAGTTTCGGCTCCACGAGGAATTTTTAACCGCGAATAATACATATATATATATACATACGCCATACGAGCGTATACATATATATATATATAGGACCGAGTAAGTCGCCACACGCTTAAGTGCTCGTTACGAATGCGCGGTGAATATTAATGCGATTCGTGATGCGAGTTCTGACATCGAAATGTGTGTATTATAAACGATGAGCCGGCCGTGCAGGGGTGTGTGTGTATACCGTAGGTATGGGCGCACGTACGTGATATTCGAAATTATTGAAGAGATTTGTTAATTAAACCGCGGCGGATTCAATAAAGACGCGGGACCCAATGCACGGTGATTAGTTTTTCATGACCGTAATTGAAACGCTTAACTGCCGACTATACTACTGCCACTACTACTAATAACTGCTAGTGTTACTATAATAATATAACGGACTGCTACGACTGTCTTCCACATCGGCACGTAGTTAAGCGAGATTGTATGCGGTGTTCGAACCCTGACTCGTCGATAAACATCCGGCGGAAATGAGTCTATAATTTTCATTTCTATTAATTTTTAAAACAAATATTCGAAATCATTCGCAGAATAATGTGAGTATTTTACTTAAAATAGGTAGACCTTTATATTCGAGTAAGTTATATTCGAGTAATTTTAATCCATTACAAATAGGAATCTAAAATTGTATTAAATAACAAACAAATAATACTGCTGGTTTTCTTAGTAATAGATGAGACATTTGAATAATAATTCAAATTGAATAAAATTCATTATGCCAATCTTTATGAAAGCTCATTCAACAATTGGAATACATAAAAACTTTTTCGGTACATAAAAAAAAAAAAAAAAAGAGTTCCTACCGGATTGAAAATAAAATTATTATTTTATACACGGAAATAACCTGCCGTT
The DNA here is from genome assembly GCA_025469315.1 of Stegophylla sp. TES_Ste_2020. Taxonomy (NCBI): domain Eukaryota; kingdom Metazoa; phylum Arthropoda; class Insecta; order Hemiptera; family Aphididae; genus Stegophylla; species Stegophylla sp. TES_Ste_2020. Next base: position 11,035 of record JAIPRM010011377.1, read on the forward strand.
TCGCCAAAGCTCAAAGCTCTAACCTAAATGTATAATATAAAATAATTAATTCCCTAAACAATTTTGAGATTAATTTAGTACTATTAAAAACATAATGTATTAAGAACATAATGTTCATGGTTGTTTTAAATTTTAAATTCATAAAATCGAGAATTTTATAAGCAAAAGCCTTTCAGAAAAAAAAATATCCTTTAATTCTAAATTAATTGGTCCAAAATGTACTATAAAATCAGGAGCGTGCTGAGGATTTTATTTTGGGGGTGATTTTAATTTTTAAATTTAAGTAAGTATTTAACTTATAATATATACATAATAATATCAATAGATAGTAAAATAATACAGTAACTCGTTAACTAAGTATGTTAATGATTTTACTGTGAAGTACTACTAACATATATTTAAAAAAGCCGGACATACTTTGCACGATGAGTAGTGTTCTTCGCACGACGAGTATTCTTCGCATCTCGGGTATGAAGCTCTTGGTGGGTGTATTAAATTTAAAAAAATTTAAATATTTCCTTCTTTTATACAACCGATTTATGTCGTGGACCAGCACATGCACAACTACCACTAATAACGTACTCTGTCTTCCCAAATCCGGGGTCCAGATTTAAATGGACGAGGGGCATATATAACGATCGTCATCTAGACACATCGTGTATTACTTCTTAAGCGAGGCAGGCATTAAATGTTGAGTGTGTAATATGAGGCGAATGTCGACCAAGGGTTTTCGGTATGGGGTACAGTAGCGCAAGTGATGTTAATCAATAGTAGTCGACCAACACGCGATATCCGTCGGGAAATGTTTCGAAGTTCCACGAACATCGGCCGCATTCTGTCTAGTATTGGAAGTATCTGAATACTCGGATATTTTTAAATTCGGATAAAAATCAATTAAAATAAAATAACAAAGATAAAAAACAAGAAAAAGTCATCCGATTATATTCGAGTATTTCGAATTATGATACTATTTGGATATATTTAGATTAATCTTACTATTGTGATATTGTACAGTATTTCATATATTTTGTAATAAAAAATAATAATAATAATAATGGTATGCACTAACAAAATATATATCATATATTACAATATTATATAATTAAGAGAAAACGTAAAACAATAAACAGATATTATTTAAATAATAATGACAAAAACAATACAAAACAGTAGCACGTTGAAAAAAATTTTGGTAAAAAAAAAAAAAACACTTTTTCGTGTAGAAATACTTGTCTAAAAATTTCGATCAGTAACTCTATAGATCCAAAATCACACATACATGGTACTTTAAAAAGGTCATTTTTTACAAATATCACAATGTTTTTTTCAAAAACATGGAAAATCTGCCGAAAAATTGATAAAAAATGGCAAAATATGCAATTACTTGAATTTTCGTAAAATTGAAAATTGCTTTTTAACATAACTTCAAAAATAAAAATAATGCAGCTAGAAACTTGAAACTTTTACCAAGTACATGTACAAAAAAAAAAAAAAAAAAAGAATATTTAAAAAAAAATCTCAAAAACATTTGATAAAATCCGAATACTATTAATATTCGATTTATTTGAGTATATGTTGATATCCAAATACTACAAATATTCCGGTTATCCGAATATTTAAAAAATCTGATTAAGTCTCTTCACTAATTCTGTCCACTAGTGACTAGTGTATCCACCGACACGGACCACCCTACTATTCAGATAATGATTTGATTTATATGAATATTATATATTATATATAATAAATAAATCAAATAATGACCTAAATAGTATTATGTACATATAAAATATAAAAAGCCGGACATACTTCGCACGATGGGTGTACTTCGCACGACGGGTGGTATTCTCTTGACGGGCGTATTAAATTTTAAAGAAACGATAAATCATTTCTTCAGTAAAACGATTCTG
>JAIPRM010011378.1:0-12941 GCA_025469315.1 Stegophylla sp. TES_Ste_2020
TAGATTATTATTTTTCTTCATTAATGTTTCGTTTTTCTTACCATGTTATATTTTTGTATTATCTATTATCATTATCTGTACTATACTTATGCCCCTGAGGCGTCGATATAATAAATAAATAAATAAATAAATCACACCGTTCTATTACTTCTTATTATATTATTATTATCTTTATGTTTTCTATTAAAAAAAAAACAACGCGAACGTAGATTTTTGATTACATTTTGAAAAATCGGTTTCATAACCGATTTATATTTTTATTTTGAATACCAATAGTTCAATTTAGCCATCTGGAAAGCCCGTGTTAATGACTACACTTTATACTGTGTATAAAACAATTTGCATGTCGTTAATATTATGATGATACAAGTTCTTTTTTCATGAATTCATATTAAACTTGGATTTGTTTTCGAGAATACTTAATATTATTTTCACTCGTTGTGTCCTTTTTTAATTTTAATTCATATTTTATATCGTTGAACACACAAAAAATATGGTCACGTGGTAAAGTTTGAGGTCTTCGTATATCATAGGCCTATCGAGCCTTTTGGGAAAATGGCAAATACCCTCGAGTTAAAACACTTGCGCGCACACACCGGACGCACGTGAGTCATGTAGATCAGTGTTTCTCAACCTTTTTACAGTTCGACCCCCAAAATTAGATATCCAATTTTTAGCGACCCCCAAAGTACATTTATTACATTTAAGTATAGATTACGTATATTATAGAATTACAATAGTATTAAATAAATATGATTTTAAAGAAAATATACATAAGTCATACATTTTGTTTATTCTTTGTTATAACTTTAATATAATATGTAAAAAATTCAAATATTAAGTCATTTTCAATTAATATGGCTTGGTAGTTAATCGTTGTTGTTGTTGTTGATGCGAGATGATTTTTTAATTTTTGGTTTATTAGAACTTGCTAAAAAAAAATTTCAATCACTTTTCCCATTTAATTTGCATGATGGTCAGAAAAGTAACTGTTATTTAACATAAATAATTATTAGTTGAAAACGGACGAAAGGCTTTTAGTGACTAAACTCCAGCTAAGTTAAGATACTGATTTTAATTTTTAACTAAAATTGATATAATATAGTTTTGATTTTTTTTTCTGAAGTCAATTCAATCAATTGTTCTTCATATATGACAATGACCATATTTTGATATAATTTTAATTTTGATGAATTTATTACCTTTGTATGTTATTCTGTATTCATTTAAATGTTGGCGACTCTAAATAATTAGTTAGCGATCACCGAGAGGGTCGCGACCCCCCACGCTGAGAAACACTGATGTAGATAATAATTAATAATATATTAAATACAATTTCCCCCTGATCGCCTTCTATTGGTGTCCGTTGACACTATCGGTGCTCGGAGTTGTAAACCTCATAAAATACAAATACTGACGGTTTTTTTTTTTTTTTTTTAATGAAGTGATAATTAGTGGTGATTTTTTACAGTCGAAAATATTCTTACATTCCCTGCGCAACCACCGTATAATATTTTTTTATACGTGTAATTATAGGTACAATAATTACACAATATCTCGTTAATCGAGTCTTATAACGACCCTGTCGGCTGTCTTATAAGACTGTAATTTCAGTCGCTTGTAATCTGTCGCATTAAATTTTTTAAACAATAGTTTGAGTTATATACTTTACAGCTACTGTTATTTTATTTTATATATTATTGTAATTTCTTATTTTAATCAAAGTGTTTTTAACATTATAAATAAATAAATTGAATCAAAGTGTTTTTTACATTACACTGAAAGCGAATTGAAATACTTGACGGGTTCGCGGTCCCTTCTGAAAATCAGTTATAATCTCCAAAGTTTAAATACGTTCAAATCAGTACAATTTTTCTGGGAAAACTTATTGATGTGTTTTTTAAAACTTAATTTCACAAAGATTAATTTTATAAGACTCCGTCTGTGATGCATTACAATTTTATAAAACTCAGATCCGTTTCCAATTCGGAGAAGTGCACAAATCCAAATAAATCTTATTAATTTTCGATCAAAAGTTTTTCATTGAATATTAGTGTTTAAATATGAAGACCGTTTGATACGGATGAAAAAATCAAACATTTTACGATATATGTAATACTTGAACTTTATCTCACGTACACTATATAAAGTGCAAGACTGAATTTTTCATTTTTTATTTTTCTTTAAGTTCTCGAGGATTGAACTTTAATAGAAATCCACAGATTGCCAAACTTTGTTTAGACTAGTTTTCATAAGAATATAGAGTTCAAAATGTCAAAAGCATGATAAAATCAAATTCAATTTTGATATCGTTTACTTCTGTTTTAGTTTGAGTATTAATTATTGTTGTTCCAAGTGCACTTTGCAGATACAATAAATACTTCCATAAAACGCTTAACGGACGCTATAACTTTGCTATTCGATTGAAAACTATGGCCACTCAATATAGTAGACGTTGTTAAAAAAACAAAACCCGCGTGTTATTTCACTATATTAAAAAACAAAAAATTCACTTCGTTCAGAATCTAAAACCTGGTGAAACTTTTTGTTTTAGTTTATTTTTCATACGACGGGTAATAAAAAGTTAAACATAGGGGGAAAAAAACGAAACTAATAGTTATCTCGTTCCGTTTAGAAGCTAAAAGCTGGTGATATTTTAAAAATTACCATTTTATCTTCGTGACAGAAATATTAATTACATTTTTGAACGGATAATTTCCCACCACGTCGTTTACAACAACGTTCACGACGGTTTTGTAATTTTAATTGAAGTGTTTAAACGTCTTTGTATTCCACTCGAGGCCACCGTGAACTTTAATTATTTTTGCATAAATTAAAGCGCATATTTGCTCGAGGTAAAAAAAAAAAAAAAACACTGTCTAGAGTCTACGTTCGAATGAATGGCGACCGACTACAAGCCTTCTAGACAGTAATCGTTTTATTACACACGATAATTCGTCGGGCTGAAATGGCCAGGGTCGACGTTTTATTCAACTGAAATCAACCCTATCAGAAACACTGCGACCTCCGTAATTTTGTTGAGAAAAAAAACAAAAAGGTTCGAGACATATAAATACGGTTTAATGGCCAGAATAGGTATGCCGGTGATGGTTTCGATTGCACAGGCCGCGGAAGGGTTCAAAAAATCGCCCTTATTTTTTAATTCGTAATAATTATTAAGTCGTCGATTGCATTTACTCGACCGCAGTTTATACACCTAACGTTAATATTAAAAAACAAAATTTATAATAAACATAAACTAACAGTATTAAAATACTGCATTTATTATTTTTTTTATTTAAGCAAATAAGTAAAAATGTTTTTTGAATTAAACTGACAAAAACGAAATATTTCCAAAGTTCTATATTTATCTTAAAATGTATGAAGTTTTTTTGATTATGTTTTCAGTCCTTATTACACTATTGTTAATAAGAGTTGAAAATTTCAAGTATCCTGTATTATTAGTTTCTAGCTTACGTTTAAAGCACAAATATCAATTTCACGAAAATCTAGTTTTCGGCGTTTGTATCGGATTTTTCAGTAGTTTTTCCTTGCGCTTGGCAAAAGTATTAAAAAAATCAGCATTGTAAAACCACTAGATTTTACGATCCATTCGTAATCTAAAATCTATTAATATTATTTATTTACTTATATTTGTCACCGCTTTATTTAATTTGTTATTATTTATTTGTTATAAAACAAAAAAAAAGTTACATTTTATTATATTTATTTGTTTAGGCGCTCGAGAGGGCTTAACACTTTTTCAAGGGCTAGACCACAGTGCCTCTCCTGTATTATATAGTGCCATGATTGTTAGGTTTACTTATAAAAATCGAGATTTCGACGCATCTTTGTAAATCTCCCCCCCTCAAAAAAAAAAAAAAAAAAAAAAAACAGTAATATCAAACCACGCCGCGCCGTCGACTTTCTCGAAATAATGCACTTACTTTAAAAAAAAAAAAAAAATAAAAAAAAAGTTATCTCTGAGTATTTTATATGAAAATTTCAAGGTCCGCGTTGGACTTTAATTTGTCGGGTGTAATTTTAATACTTTCGAAATAATGCGTATTTGATTACTAACCATATACTACTACTACTACTACTACTAACTATACGGTGTGGCGTGAACGTGACCAAGATGAGTCTCCGTTCGAGTTTGTTAACGAATAGAGTAGATAGTAGTTTTAATAGTAGTAAGTAGTGAGTACCTACCGACGAAAATAACTCAATGTCGAGTGTTACACACATGTGTACTTTCATAAACTTCGTTTTCTTCGCGGACGACGACGGTGCGTTTCGGTCGGTCCAGTGATGATTATAATACCGGTGAATTATAGTAGTTTATACACATCTGACCGTCACATACGTGTAGATAACAAGCCGGACATACTCCGCGCACCACGGGTGTTCTTAGCTCCTCAAATAGGACTTACTACTCGCGGTGAATTTTGAGAATCGAATTTTTTTATGACCATTATATCCCTATAACCTTGGTTATCTAAGTTGCATCTAAAATTTTGTTTTTAATTATTTAAACAAACATTGGAAGGAGATACAACCCGATGAAAGTATAGATAACCTAAACAATTATTGCACTATAAGTCATCGCCGTCATCGCCGCATCATTAAAAAAAAAAAAAATAAAAAAAATACTTGACGCTTTTGTCTTCTTACACATTGGTCTGATATGACGTATTGTAATAGAACGAACAAAAATTAATATTATCAAGAGGATTTCACTACGACATGGTGAAAATACTCAACATAAAACTTTTATTTTAGCGTTCGTTTAGAATTCAGATTTTTCAAATCTATTATCGAACTAAAAAGGAAATTACGATTTTATATGGTTGTTGATCTAAAATATCGCGTGACAATAAATTTATATAAATGTTATAAAACTTGAAAATGGTGTATAACTTCACCATCAGCTGATGACAGAACTGTGAAAAAGACATGTCACGTCCTCGAAACTGTTCGTCTCTTTAAGTTCTGTAGTAGTATGTGTTTAAACTCTGAGCTTATCTCGGATAAGATCATAATAGAAGTTTTGCGTGGAAAGTTGTTGCTATGTCATCTGTTGACAGACAGAGACAACAGTTTCCGCGTTGACGTCTATAGCGATGTTATATAAGACATTTTCCCTATTTATTGATAAGAGAACAGTTTTTGCTGAATTTAGAGTTTAACAGTTAAAAATTTTGATTGAAAAATAATAGGTTTCGATAAAAATAAAACTTAAAACACAAATACGAAACAAATTATCGAGTCACTTTCTTTTATTCTCTTATTTAAATTTATATACATATATATTTTTTGATACTTAGAATGGACAAAAAAGCGTGCATTTTTGAAAGGGGAAAAAATGATTTTATTCTATATCTATATCAAAGTGGTCTATTCTAAAATGTTACCAAACCATAATTGCACAACTGCATTGCTGGCAGTCTGTGAAAACGTCAAATTTCTTGCAACGTTATTTTTTGAATTATTGCTAAAATCTGTTTCATGAAAATCTAATTTTTGATATAATTTTACTAGAATTTAAGGTTTCAAAAAACGATATCTGTATAAAGAATCAAGCAGAGCAGTAAATGATTTCTATATAGATATACAAGCTGTGATGAAACTTTTGGACAGGATTACTTTTACTACCCAAAAACAGAATCATACACCAATACCAAAAAGATATAAAATTAAAATATGTAATGTTTGACTAATAAGTTCTTCGTTGCGCTCAGAGTTTATCAGTGTTGAGTACAGAAACTTATCGTACATTACTCGTTGTTGTAACAAAATTAATTTTGCGATATTTTCTGCTTACTTTTGCGACACCATAGAAATAATTTTAAAAGTATTATGTAACGAGTGATTACAATAAAGCATTACTTGTCGGAAATTTAAGGTAAAATATAAAATATAGGTATAAGTACGTTATTAAATAATACGTACTTAGGTAACAAACAATAATATTAAATAATTTAAACTTTTTCTTTTGAATCTTAATGTCTTCATGTCCTGCATATTAGTGATTTAGTTACTTAGACTCAGGTGTACAAAAAAAAAAAAGTAATAATCAGAAAATATAACTTGCCTACAATTTAATTATAAATTATTGCAAAAAGTTTAGTCACTTCTTAAGTAATTCAATTACCAATACTTTTAAAGACACTTATCCGATATTAGAATGTAAATTTTCTCAGTTCAGATCTATTAACTTCACATCCCTCCCACAATTACGCCGCCGGAGTAAAGAATACTTGGCTCAACGAGAGAGAGAGAGAGAGAGAGAGAGAGAGAGAGAGAGGTGGTGCATTAATTTTTTTTTCCTTTTTGCGTAATAACGATTAACCTAAAAATATCAGCTTTGTGAGAAGTACTTATAATAAACCCTCTACTACTGTTCTCTCATGAACATCATTGAGCAATATTGTGGGGGTGTTTTAATAAAGAAAACGATAAGAGGGGATGAGGGTGATTTAAAATATATTTTTTTCTGTTAAAACGTTTAAAATATGTAGCAAAAATTGATAAAATATTTCCAAAATATTCTTATTGTTCTCAAAGTTTTTTCAATGTTCCCAAAATATTTTAGTTAAAAAAAAAAATTAATTTGTTAACGTCAGACAACAATTTAACACATCGTAATAATCGAATCTACATTAGTTGAATCTTTATTATTAAATAAAACTGCATATAAAATTTTAAGCAATGATTTATCAAAAAATATAACCAAGTGTAGGTAACTAAAAATTTAAACTAATCTAAAAGTTTGAAAACATTTTTGGATTCTCTCGTATTTTTCTTAAATAATCCAATATAGCCGAAATATTTTTGAATATGGAACACAAGCTAAAATATTCTGAAATATTCCCTGAGGTCAAAATATACATTAAAATGCGAAAAAAAACTTTTTTCATATAGATTTTTTACTTTATGAAACGCAAAAACTTCTTCTCCCATCAATTACCATACATTAATTAAAAATATGGTTTCACATAAAAATCCGGTCTCTCTAGCTCATCAGTATTTACTGATGATGTCAAATGTAATAGTATACAGAATAATTGCATTGTATGTATATTAGTTATATAATATATACATATGTGAAAAGGGAAAATTAGGATTGATATTGAAATGCATTGAGATAGATTTTAATTTGATTATAGTAGAAAAACATCAACCTCTGGGCAATCATTAGTCACATATGTATTTTTCTTGGAATTATTTTATATAAGCAAGGTTAGTAATATTATATTTTTAGTAGACATTTGAATTTATAAGAAAAAAATTGTCTAATATTGTTGAATATTTCAACAATACGAATATAAAATAAAATATTTAAAAATATTAGACTATGTTTAATTATAAATTAAAGTGTCTACTAAAAATGTAATTTTACTAAAAAATAATTACATGAAAAATGTCTAATCTGATTAAAGGAAAAATACCTGTAACTAATGACTGCCTAGACTCTAGAGGCAGTATATATGTGTGTACAAATTCCTAATTAAACAAGTTTTATATGTTATTAAAAAATGTATACCTATGATAACCAAAAAAAAAAAAAATTATTAAAAAAAATTAATATGAGGGATGGAATGAGATATTTGGAAATTAAAAGAGGATTTGCATAAAAAAGGGTTAAGAAACACTGTGCTAATGAAATAAATAAATAATTGTAACGTGGAAATATCACAGATATAGCTTATGTGTATGAAATACTTATTGTCGTCGTCGTGGGGTAACGTACTAAAACGACTTCCCGTACGCCGAGCGGATAAAATACTTTTTTGTTCGAAATGAACTTTGGATTAGATTTTTTTCGCTCCCCTTGGGAATGTTAGTCTCTGGCCGCGACCTGGTCGGTATAACGTCATCATCTTGCACGTGATTTATTTTCACACGTGTGACGCAATCGCGTGGCTTATAAACTGTGGCAGGTATAGGTTATATAGATCTTCCCCGTCCTCGTCACCATCATTGTCACCGACATCGACCAGGCCCGTACTTAGACTCTTGCCGCCTTTGAATGATTTATATAGTTCAGCCACCCAAAGAATAAACATTTTCACTGTTTTTTTTTTTTTTTTTTTATGTATATTTTTTCTGTCTATTTTATAATATAGATTTATAACTACGAAAATCGTTACAATTGGAGTGACCTTTAATCTTATGCTATACATCTATCATGCAAAATAACAAAAATGTTAATTACTAACTAATAATGTTAATTTGTAGAGTTTTAAAAAATCTATATTTATTTCTAATATTCATATTAAAGAAACGTTAATTTTTAATTGTTATTTTTCGATCTGGCGTGACTGTCGTGTCTCTATTTACTATAGAGTGTTTACATTTAAAACTAATCGTATTTAATTTACCTGGAGTTAAATAATTATGTTGGTTTGTTGTTTAATTGTGTTTAGTGTTAATTAAGCGAAGATTAATTATGTCTAATTTGCCTTGGTAATATTTTAGTGTCTTGAAGACAAAAATTATATCTAAGAACAGATGTCTATATCAGATAAACAATATTTTTTCAATTCGTCTAGATCAGATAATTACTATATATTTTTAACGAATGATCCAAACTAATTTATCTCATTTTGTAAGATACCGCGAAATTATGTAAAATGTGAAACAACGAATGTATGTTCTAAACAAAAATTCTAATATTTAAACTTGTCATTGTATTATTATATTACTCTCGTTTACGAACATCCAACACGTGACACGTCTGATATCAGCCATTTTCAGGCTCGTTTAATTTCTATGTTAGTTATAATCGAATAGCGACAGAGCACAGTTTTTATGCATATATTTTATACTGTTTTTCTTGTGTTTCAGTAATTTGTCGAAAACCTGTAAAAACGTTACACATGGTATACTTGTATCGCGACTATTGTGTGATTATTAAAAAAAAGAAAGATCATTTAACATTGGTTAAAAGCTAAGTTGTTTAGTTAGTTTTGTTTTCAAAAAAAAAAAAAAAAAAACACCAAGTATACGAAAATTTTTAGTTTTTTAATTTTTAATTAGAAATCTCTTGATTTCTCCATCACTTACAGCATCACAAAACATAAAATATTAGAAATAAGGTATAAGAGCTCAAAGCATCTGTTGTTGTTCCCTGTGCATTGCTTGCAGTTGTTTAAATCGTTTTTTTTTTTTTTTTTTTTTTACTCGCATCACAATAATTATCACGTATTCGTTCGCGTTACGTCTGAGTTATAAAAACTTTTATTACAAATTGAAAAAAAAAAAATAAAATGTTATTGCTCGAAAAATGTATTCCGGTTTTCCGATTATCAATGAAATCGAGATAATTTTTTAATTTCTATGCACTTAAATTTATATATTATGTTTTTCAATTTATTTTTTTATTTTTTTTTTTTTTATATTATATACGCGTTCGGTTTATGGCATCATATTAATTACCTGTCATCCTCAATATGCACTGCTAGTGAAGAATCGTCATCGTATACGAGCGAATCAATAATATTATTACCCGTATAAATTTATCGAGTTTTAGCTGCGCTAGACACCGATAAAAAATTTTATTTTCATCTGTCGCTTTCCAAGTGTTTCGCGTAGACGATTTGTAAAGATTTATAATGATAACTAAAAATGACAGGAACCTAATTATTACAATACTAGGAAACCAAAAAAAATCACAAACAATTTTCCCCCATGCAGACTTTACACTCAGAACTTTTTGATGAACTCCAGCAGCTTGTTATTGATTTTTCTAAAAATTATTTTGAACGTCAACGAGGATAAAAACATAATTGAAGCGCTCCGTGCGACAACAACGAGACAAGTCCACTTTTTTTTTTTCGAAACTCACTTTTTGATGTTATATCGTATTCAGATTTTTTTTTCTTTGCGTTTCTATTCGACAACAATAAGACAAGTCCAATGATTATTTATGGAGTTATTGAGTAAATGGACTTGTCTGGCTTATAATACTATGGGTAAAAACAAGCTAAGTCTGGACTTGTCTGGTTTTTACTTGTCTTTGGGCTTGTCTTGGTTTTCGAAAAATGTATTACAATTAACGAACAAAAAACCAGATAAGTACAAATGTTTCATACCTCCAAGTTATTGATCAGAAATGTATTTAAAATTAAAATTAATTTTACTCGACTATAATATTAAAGATACTTATGTCGACTTTTCAAATAAAAATATTAATTTTTAAAGTTTTGGTGAAAATAAAACATGATGTCTCCTGGATAATTTCAAAATATGGACTTGTCTCGTTATTGCATGGAGCCCTTCGATTTCTTTGAAACCGAAACGAATGACGGGGTCTCTAAATAAAATATTAATCGAATCGGTCTGACTTTCAGCGGCAATAATTTCGATATTGTAATAAAATAATTTTCACATTCACGGGATTCAGGAAGAAAATAATTAAATTCGTTCTAGGTATTCTGAGTGGATGATGGAAGAAAGAAAATAGTGATTATTTGTTTTTTTTTAGTACGTTAATTTTACATATCACATACGTCGTCCCGGATCGCCAAATTTCTAAATAAGTTCGCGTACTTACGACTTACAGACGTGATTTTCAAAATGACCGTTTACACGCGTCTTTAGTATAACTACGCGTTCGATGGAAAAAGTTTTATCAAATTCACACAAACATAGAAAACAAGATGATGCGAAAAGTTTGTGTTCACACAACAACACACATTTTGACGGCGTCCGTACGTTTTTGTATTGGGAAAACTAGAACGCCGCCGCAGTACAATCAAAGATTAATTATTATTATTAATGTTTCGTCCGAACACGAACACGTCCGAGTTATTGATTCGCATATATATATATATATATATATTATATATAGTGTTATAACTTTTGCGAGCTTCGACCGATTAATCACACGCAATTATTATTATAACGACGCGTCATTCTGCGGAGCATAATTTATAAAAACTACGGGAATTAAATAAGTTTTTCGCGACCGAAATACATTTTGAAGTTATAATCGAGTTATAGGAGGTGTACTCGTCACACATCCGCCAGTCAGCACCGAGCGCCAGTTAATACTTTTAATAATATAATATTATTAAATTACTCGCACGAACATGACGTGCGCGCGTATGCGAATTGCAAATACCACCTAAATATTTGATCGTTTCAATATTATAATTAAACGAAACGGCGCACGATGAGATAATATAAATGCTACTACTGGCCCAGGGATGGCAAATTTTACTGATTCACGCGTCAAGAGGGACCGGATTAATTGCTATTTTTACTACTACCGCCCGAATCGTGAATAATATTTCGAATAACATGCGTGTTAGAACCTAACTTAGATTATGCAGAATTCATGAAAATACAATAATATTTAGCAAACAAAGGATTTTAGGATTAGTATACTCGCAAAATTCAAACCAATAGACCAAACAACGATAAATCCACTGTTTTTATTTGCCTCCCATATCTTAATATTCTGGAATAGGTACGTCGTTAAAACGAATAGTTACTCAATAGGTAATGCGTTTTAATTATTTTTTTTAAAGAATTCAGAAAAATTATAAATTATTTCCTAAATCACATTCTAAAAAATACGACTTTCAGATGAAACTCAAATTTTACTTACATTTCTTCTAACAAGTAGTTTGATTTTATCGAATTTCGTACGAGTACTAAAAAAGGTTTTCATGTTTCGTCTTAGATTCGTGTAGCATGCAATATTGACGCCCACGTTATTTTGACGTAGTCAATTGGATGCATATGACACTTCGATGCATGCAATTTCGACACTAATATTTCGAAAAATATCAATTCTACGCGTTTTATTATATTTAATCAAAAATCATAGGAATTTTTCTTATATCGTATCAAGGTATAATTATAACAAAAATATTTTTAAAAAAATCGAGTAAATAATAATATGTATTAATATTATTGATAAAATAATTAAATATTAAAATTATATTGTAGAGATGTAAAAATCGTGTGAGTGCGACATCTTATTTTTTGAAAAAATTCTTGAATTGTATACATAAATAAATAGCGAAAAAATTGAGTGGTTTTGTACAATTTATCAATGTTCAAATTGAATCTTGTAAGATTACAATTTTATACTTTGATCGAATCTTCAAGAAATTATGTTACAAAAATGGGTTCGTCGTTTCACGATAATCTTTACTAGAGCTGATTCATTTATTTATTTTTCCAAACACGGAATATCGCGTTTTGTGTCACTGAACTTTTTACCCCGACCAATAACTGTAATAAAAAAAAATATCTGTTTTTATAATTGGTCCACACATTTATACCGGCGTTCGCCAGAAACTTGTTTGTAAAATTATTACATTATTATATTACTGTTTTTTTTTTCTTCACTACAATTTTTACTACTTTTTTGAAATATAATAAAATACCTCGGATCGTTAACGACGACGTTACACCGTCAACGTAAAATGTATACGAAAACAAACACGAACCGTTATGTTGTTTTCGTTTTATCTTTCGAAATGATACTTCGTGATGCGTTTTAGTACCGATTTTAAATTCAACCGTTTCGTATTCAACGTAAAAACGAAAAGTTATTATTAGTTTTAAGACGACTCGTATTATATTATCAACTACAGTGGTCGCATACTTATATTATCGTATTCATTTATTATTTTTATTATTATTATTATTATTATTATTTATTTCACGCCGACGTAATTAAATGTACACAACCTTTTCGGAGAACAGTACTCTTTGACATTGCTACCTAAATCGTAAATTAGTTGGTCGAGTCTATTAACAACAATAATTATTATTATTATTATTATTGCAATAATATTTTAGATTCTGAACGAAGTGAAGAAGCTTATGATTTTACAATGATGTTTATTTTTTCTTTATTTTTTTTTTTTTTTCTCTTTCTCTGAACACTTTTTCGTATAGAAATACTTGTCCGAAACTTT
>JAIPRM010011379.1:0-12941 GCA_025469315.1 Stegophylla sp. TES_Ste_2020
TTATAAAAAAGATTTTGGCGCAAGAAAATTTTGAAAATGTGAAAAAAAAATTTGGACATTTTTCGAAAATTTTTTTTTCTTGTATTATTAACTTCCTTCGTTCAGAATCGTTTTACTGAAGAAATGACTTATCGTTTCTTTAAAATTTAATACGCCCGTCAAGAGAATACCACCCGTCGTGCGAAGTATGTCCGGCATTTTTTTTTTTTTTTGGAAAAAAGTAAGAAATTTGAAAAACAACCTTTTCAAAATACCGTGTGAGTGTGTGTGATTTTGGATCTATAGAGATACTAATCAAGACTTTTGGAAAATACAAAAAAGTATTTATGGAAAGAGAAAAAAAATAAATATCATTGTAAAATCATATGCTCCTTTGCTCAGCTCAGAACTCAAAATTAAATAGATAAATCGAATAAAATCCACGAAGGCATATTTTAAAATCGGACAAAATCATAAATAATTTTTTATTTTTTTTTTATTTTTAACATTACTATACATACTTATAAAAAATACTGTGAAGTTAAATGTTGCAAATGTGTACATTATGCAATTTTATGTTTACATAATTTTATGAATTTGATAAAAACACAATAATCAATAAAATGTTTATTTTTTAATTATATTTATTTTTAACGTAGGTTACCACCGTAACAAAAAGCTCCACTTTATGAAAACTTAAACACATATAGACAATAATATGAGAGAAATTTTGGTGCAAGAAAATTTTGAAAATGTGAAAAAAAAATTTTGGACATTTTTCTAACAATTTTTTTTCTCATTTATTTATTAGATAAAAAAAAAGAAAAGTAGAGTAAATTAAAGTAAAGCAAAGTAAAGTAAAGTATAGACAAGAAAGGCGAACATACTTCGCATCACGGATATTTTTCGCTCTTCGGGTCAAATACTCTTGGTGAGTGTGTTGAATATGGCGACTATTATTGTTCTATTATTTCTTATTAACTTCTTTCGTTCAGAATCATCGCATTGAAGAAATTTATTGTTTCTTTAAAATAATTATACACACTCTTCAAGAGTATCTGACCCGAAGAGCGAAGAATATCCGTGATGCTATGTTCTTGCTTTATTGTCTATACTTTACTTTAATGTGCTTTACATTACTTTATTTTTATTTTTTCATTTATTATTTGAAATATTTTACAAACTATCGTCCAATATAATATTTAGTTCAAATTTTGATATTGATGTGATAATAATTAAATATTTTAATCCGTACTTAAATTAGATTCTGAGTAGAGTGGAGAATCTAATGTTTGTAAAATGGTGTAAATTTATTTTATTTTATTTTTCGAAATTTTTATAAATCTATAAAAGTAAACGGATTAGTAATGTACCGAGGGATATTATGGTTTGATAACTAGAATTAATTTTTTCCATTCGTATTTCGCTTTTTTTTTTTTTTTTTTTTTGGTGCATTTGTAAACACATATTTGTTCACGTACGCGTAACATCAACCCTAGTTTTTATTTTTATTTTTTTTCTGAGTATAATATATTACGGACGCGTATCAAAAGTGTCAACACGACTTACGATGCGATTCGAACGAATGCTTCTCACGCGGTGTCCCGACGACGGTTCGTCGCCCGTTACGTTTCGATACGAATACAGTTTTTCCTGAAACGTGCGAGCGGATTTACGCTTATTATTAATATGCAAATTTTAACCGTTTGGCCGTACCTCATACGCGTTCCATTCGGCTTCACGTCGCTCGGTCACCAGTGTCACTTGTTCGTCTGTAGCGACGGGGGGCTCACACCTGGAGACACCGAACCCACCAGGTCTTTTGTGCTCGTCTCCAAAACGCCTCGCCTCGGCCACGAAATCCTTACAGTCCTGCTCGTACAATTCCCGGCACGCTCTGTTCGACTCGCCCAGAGGACCTTTCAAATCGAAATCATCACTTAACTAAGTATTTTTTTTTTTTTTTTTTTTTTAGTTCCTGGTTCAAAATTATTTAAGAATTTTGTACCTGGTTCCTGGTTACTTTTTTTTTTTTGAAATGTTCAGAAACTCGGTCACAGTTCAAAAAATAGATTAAACGTTTTTGTTGATTTAATTTTGCATGTGCATTGTATATATATATATATATAGGTTAGGTTAGGTTAGGTATATATATATATATAGTGGCTATAGGTGGTGTTGGTCAACAGGTACTTTAATATATCATTACCAACGTGTAATTATAATTCAATTTAAGTTAAATGGGTCATAGTGTATTCCTTCGAGAATTGTTTCTTTAGGATTCAGTTTCTAATTTAAATTTACAAACTACGTTATCAAAT
Organism: Stegophylla sp. TES_Ste_2020; assembly: GCA_025469315.1. NCBI lineage: Eukaryota > Metazoa > Arthropoda > Insecta > Hemiptera > Aphididae > Stegophylla > Stegophylla sp. TES_Ste_2020. The sequence goes on from JAIPRM010011379.1 coordinate 2,301, forward strand.
GTCAAAATGTCACGAAATTTTCAAAAAGATTTTTTCGACCATAATTTGGTAAAAAAAAAAAACTTTAACTTAACAGCTAGAATAATATTATGATCTCTAAGGAGCATCATTTCTTATTATACGATTATATGATTACGACACGCTTTTCCACAATAATTTACGAGTACCTATCAATACTTGGAGTTCAGCTGTACCTCATGGAAAATTCTTAAATGCCCTCAGATCATCTAATCAGATTACCTATATAAACCGGTCTCATTTGTTATAATTATACGATGAACCCTCTACGTCCATATATGTAACGACTACGATGTGGATTTATATAAATGTATTTAAATCTAATCATTTTTACATAAAAGAACTTTAATTTATTCAAATATGAAAATAATTATCTGAGATTTGTAAAAAAATTGTAAAACAAACACACACACATACACACACTTTGTGAAATTTCTTAAATCATTATCTTTAAATCGGAGTTAGTAGTACGACCTTTTTCTTGATTTTTACGCCAGTCTCCCAAGGGCCATCTTTCGATTTTCTATCGTCATTGGTAACAACCAGGATCTCAACAAGGGAAAAGTTTTAAGTTCCTAGTTCCGTGATAAAATTATTGAACAAACTTGAAGTCTTTTCAAAACTATTTTTTTCTCCTGTATTTTTCTCTCGTTATAGCCATTTTTTTTTTTTTTTTTTTACAAATATTCAACTAAACTTTGAAATAAATTTAAAATATTTAATAATTAAGTTCAAGTATGTTTAAAAAAAATAAAACGTGACACTATCACTCATAGCTCAAAATAGCTTTTCTTGGAACTTATTTCTGAAATTAAATCATTAAATAGCAAAATTTCTGTAAATGCATATAAATTAGCGCCTATAAAACTGTATAATCTTTGAATGCAAAATATTCAGAGACACATAAGCTGTCTTTAATGTTACGAGTAAAAAAACTTATTGACAGTAATTAAATATAGTACTTATTCGATCTTAACGTGGGTAGAGAATAATAGTTGTATTTATTTAAATCAAAGCAAAAATACATTAAGCTATTAATGCATGTGCAATAGGCGTGTGAAAACTTTTTTATAGACAATAAAAACTTACAGAACTGAATTTTTTATCATAAATTCAATTACTATAATTAATAATTACTTGTTCGTTTTCGATAAAATATAATCACTCCATAAATTATTACAAACTCTCACAGCGATTTAAATGCAGATATCTTAATGTTGTATGTGTCTTACTGAGCCATTCGTAACGGTTGATAGGCGGTTTTTGTTTTTTGGCCAACATCTTGTGCATCGTTAATCGATTAAAAACCACGATATCATTTTTTGCTTTATCTCGGATCGGCGGTGGTGGTGGTGGTTTCGTAGCCAGAGATATATTTCGGTTTGGTAGTCCAGTAGAATGAGGTATTGTAATTACCTTTGTTTTCGTCCTTTCCACGGATTCCGTCGTTGAAATTCTATAAAAATATAACTCGTTTAATATTAGCCAATCGGCTTCGAATTCAATCAGATAAAAATACAACAAATATTACGTATACTATACATAAATAAAATATAATAATTTTCTTGTGATATGTGTGTTCCCTTTAACGTTCTGCCCACCGGCTTCTTTTATTTGATCCTCGGACACACGCGGTACTCCGTCCGAAAACACGTCATCATAACAACTCTCTCGCAGCACAGTGGTTTATTTATTTATTTTTAAATTTTCTTTTCACTACGCGCAGCGCTGCCAGTAATCGAATTTCGTTCACGAAGCTCGTCGTTCCTCCGCATCGCCACCCCCCCCCATCCATGCTTACACGCGGAGGAAAATATGATTACCTGTTGCTGGTGGTCTTGGGTTTCGTGACCGCCGTCAGGGTAACGATTTGGGGTTTTTGATCGAGTTCCCGGGCGCCGCCGCCGCCGCCGCCGAGGTACAGCACTAAATCCACGCGCAAAGTAATGTACGATCGGGGCGTGTAAACGACCGTGACGTCTGCCGCGGAGTCGGGAAACACTTGGCCTGAAAAGCAAAACGAAAAAAAAAAAAAAATCAATTTTCGTTTCAACCACCAATAGAGTTGTCGAAACAAACCGCAAGTTGGATTTACGCGTAAGCCCTCGTCTAAACCGTGCGGCGGGATAAATATTATGCGGAACTGATAAGGATTTGATTCGGGAGCGGCCAGGCTAAAGTTCCGGGAAACGCTGTGTGCGCACAGAACAACGTTTTAGTGAATTCCACCGGAAATTTCGCTTAGTTAATGTTATATATTTTATATACCACCCGCCGACCTCATTCCGATATCTACGTTTCCGAAATTAATGGTTCGGGGCAAACTGGAATGCCGTTTCGGTATTGCCCTCAGTTCCACGTCCAAGTCGCCGCGACCGGTTGGATTTTTCACGCGCAAACAGCTTTTGATTTCCCGGTTCGAACGAGACGCGAACGTGAACTGTAAGTCCCGCGATCCCTCGGCAGGAACGGTGAATACCTGGAAATGAGAAAAAAATAGTCCTGTAATTGGGGGGTGGGGGGGGGTTAAACCGACGTCGTTTGCCCGCGACGACGAGTACACGACTTTTGTTGATAATATTAGGGCGGTTCATATTATTATATTTTGTTCGACGTTCAAATTCGAATTCTACCCTCTCCCACGTTTAAAACGAATTAAATAACAAAATTTAAATTTCCTGACACGACTGGCATAACTAGTTCACTGTAATCAGGAGAAGTTTTCCTTTTGAAATACACGTGAATTTTGTACGCTCATTTCGTTAAAACAGATTATTTTTAACGATAGTTAATAGATAATAATAATAATTTTATACGAAATTGACGGAGATTGATCATATAATTTCAAGGAAAAGGGAAAATGTATGGAGTTATTCTAAGTAATTTCTATATCCGACACCTTTTCTTCAACAACCGCCGTTAATTCCAAACAAAATTAATTTTGTTTGCGCAAAAAATTAGTCGTTTTAGTAAGAGTAACTGTAAAGTAAAATAATATTACTTTAGATGCGGCCGAGCTCGTGTATTTCAATCGAAGCATTCTAATCACGTTACGGAAAACGGTCAGGATTAAGGTCGGAAATTCAAACTGGGTTCGAAATATTTGTATTTTTATTTTGAATCAAACGGAGTAATATATTTTTATATAATAACTAAATCGAGAAGTAAGTAATTATTTGTTAAATTTGGTAACCAAGGTAATAGTCAGTAGAATAGTATGAGAGTAACCACTTTAATAATGTATTTAATTTTATGAAACTGTTTCGATAATGCTTAGCACATCATAAATATCATAAATAATAATTATATCAATATAGAAAGAGCGATACAGCGGGAGGGTAAGGGATGAGAGTGAAAGAGATAGAGAGAAGGGGAAAGAGAAGAGTTTCATACAAAGGGAGATTTGTCCATTCTGATTAGGTAGAAATCAAAAGAAATTATAACGAAAATAAATAGTTTACACTAGGGTGAAACCGAGTTAAGTGATTTAACAGGTCGGTTTCTAATATGAGTTCGCTAAGAAAAAAACTCTACAAAATGTATTGCCTATTGAAATTCAGAGTTTTTATGGAGTAGAATTGTTTAACCATAGTGTTACCAAAACAATATATTATTAATCCCGTGCCTACGTGGAGAACGGAAGAGTGAGTGGACGGAGGTGGGGGAGAGAGAGGTTTGCTCACTTGAAAAATGTATTATATAAAGCGAACATCAAAATGTAAAAATACAAAAGCAAATACTTAGCACGCAACCGGAATACTACATAGTCAAATAAAAATTCCATCGAATATCAATAATTAAAAAGGGTTCGGGATTAATTGCATTTGCATTTATTTTTTATTCATAGTTGTAGAATAATCTAAATGAGATATTAATTGGTTTCAAGACATACCTAATGGACTCAAATACAAAAAAAAAAAAAAAAGGTTGCGCATAATTTTATTGTTTAATTTGAAATTATTTAGGAAAAACCCAACGATTTGACAAATTTATAGCTTATTTATGCATTTTTACATTTTAAGCTTAATACATTTATTTTAAAAGTTGATATATATATATATATATAATGATGATTTCCAATAAATAAATTGAATTGAATATTTTTGTCATTTTAGGTGCATATTTCCAAAATTGTTCGTTTGCAATAAGTCCTGGAACCCTAGTGGTGATTAACAATTTCATGTTTAGCGTAGGCCGTATTCATCGGGACGCGCGGTCGGCCAGAAGCACGTACATACGATACGCGTAAACACTGCGCGCGCGTATAATCGACGTGTATCGCCACACTCACGGCAGCGGAATCGGCGAATTTGAATATATTCCCGTCCGGCGGCCGCGTTATTCGAATGATTTGTGGACGGACGGTCGTGTTCCGTAACGTTATGCTCCGCGTGTACGCGCGTCCCGGCTCGGAACGTATGACGCACGTTTTCGGTTCGACGCGTATCGAATGGCAGCCGAATTGTGACCTAAACGTAAACACGGGATGAGAAAACCGCGGCGGAAAACAATACCGAGTGGGTCGAAAGATTTTTTCGCAAATTAAAACACTCACACCAGAGGCATTCTCGGAATATTTCATTGGGGGCGGATGTAAATTTTTTTTTTTACAAAATAAACAACAGTGATTTCACCGCACAACTCTAATATTTTATAATATTGAATATATATATATATAATCGAGTCATATTTATTGTAGTTTTTATTAAAATTGTAAACATTTTATAATGACAATGACAAATCCAAATTAAACTATAGATTTTTTCTGAATTTTTATCAGTTGAATCGAGTACATCTTCGAGATCATTTTAGACACGATAAATTTCCAAATTTACTCAAAATTGATTAAATGTTTTTGAAATTTTGAAGGAAAATTTTTGTGACCATTTTTATGGTTGGTGAAGGTTTTAAGTTACTCGCTGCATTATTATTGAAGTTATGTTAATAAGCAAATTTTCAATTTCACGAAAAATTTCGATAATTGCATATTTTGCCGTTTTTTCGACAGATTTTCCACGATTTTGGAAAAAAGAATTGAGAAATTTTAAAAATCACCTCTATAAAATACCATTTGAGTATGATTTCAGATCTATAGAGTTACTGATCGAAATTGTTGGACAAGTATTTCTATACGAAAAAGTGTTTACAGAAAGAGAAAAAAAAAAGAAAAAAGAAACAACATTGTAAAATTATAAGCTTTTTCGCTTTGCTCAGAATCTAAAAAATTCAACTTGGGAGGGGATCTATCCCCCATATCCCCCCTCGTGAGAACGCCCATGACTCACACAGAGGCGTGCCGAGGATTTTATTTTGGGGGTGGTTTCAATTTTTCGAATTCCAGTAAGTATTATAGTCATAATAATATAGTAACTGGTTAACTATGTTTGAAGATTTTACTGTGAAATAAATTATAAACATACATTAAAAAAAAAAAAAAAAAAAACGAATAACATTAATAGTAACATAACACTCTGCATATTTGCATACATTTTATAAAACAATAATTGCCTACTGTGTTGTTATCAGAGTAAAATAAAATAATTTCTTAGTAAAATTAAGTCCATAAATTTCGATAATGATGTGTGATTTTTAAACTAAACTAAATATATATTTGTCATGCACGTGATGTGTGTTTTTGTTTTTATTAAAAATCTTTGTTTTTTGTGTCTTTGTCCAAACAACATTTTTATAAAATATATATGTTTTTTTATTCGATATGTACAGTCACTTCCAAGAACTTGCGGCACATTTTTTGTTCATGTTTATTTCAATTATTTTCCACAGCAAGGGTTTCTTTCAAAGACACCAATAACGGGGGGGCGGGGGGTACATCACAACTAATAAATAATCGTACAGAGCATTCACCACCCATAATATTTTAATATTTTCTAAATAGAATGACGTCGAGAAAAAGTTTCCAGTCAAGTTTGAACCCCCCCCCCGCCCCCATTTGCACGCCCCTGTAAAAACACACATACCTTCGGTCGCGTCAACGTTTTCGCCGTCGTCTAAGGTACGGAACTCATTTGCATTGTCGTCCATTGTCATAATACGATTTCGGTAAACACACACACTGCAAGGTGCGTAGTATACTGTACAAACTCGCGTCCGTTGTGAAATTCAACTGTTTTTTTTTACTGTTACTAATAATAATAAAACAAAAATAAACAAATACGTTTCGTAGTGGTCAATATGGAAACCGTTAAAGAATAATAATAATAATTACAAACATTAGTGCGTACAGCCAAATTCTTTGTTCAGCATATTATTTTATGTAAAATCATAGGTATAAAAACGAGTGTCGTGGACCACTTTGCCTCCACCACACAATGATTCGGAAATTCAAATTCAAAAATGGATTTTTCATTTCGGTTGTACAGATTTTATACTTTTATTATTGATTAAAAGAGGAGTAGTGCCACTGTATATTATTGTATAAAATGATTTTCAATTATTCTATTGCTAAGTCGAATGGACATAAGTTACTAATTTCTATTTTAGCTAGCGAACCATGTACAATTAATAACTTAATAATTTAATTAACACGACCTGATTTTTTTTTTTTTTTTAAATATGAGTACACAAGTTTAATGACTATGTTATATATTTCAATTAATTATAATTACTTATTCTTTTTTTTTTACAGGTAAAATTCAGATTTTTAGATTTATTTGTTTTTTTTTAAACCGTGGAATCATTTTCACAAACCGAAGGAACTCTCAGAAATTCATAAAACGTATTTTATATTATACCACAAGGTGTTTTACATCGATATTAACTCAATTTAAGTGCAACAACCTGCTATTAAATGAATGTATTTGAACATTTCTTTTTGAATGGTTTTGGGTAGTTTTGTTAAATTTTGAGAAAACTATTGTAAATTTCAAAAAATGACTTCTTAAAAGTGCTATTAAGAGGCATATTTTGGTCCAATAAAAATTTGTTGGTCGAAACTTTTGGACAAGTACCTATTTCTAAAAAAAAAAAGATTTTCAGTTAAATCATTGTAAAAACATTTCTTCTAAGTCTGTGTTGATATTATTATAAAGTATTAAATAAAAGTAATAAGGTAAAAACAAAAGTTTACTTACGATTTTCGAGATTTTTTTAGGATAATTACTATTGAAAATTCAACATTTTATGAGATAAAATTTTATTAAACACAAGATAATTACCAAACTGTATATGGTCAATGTTTCTCAAACTGTATTTACACTGTTTTTGATAATTAGCAAAAAAAAAAAAAATCTAGCACGTTCTAATCCTGTACGTTTAGCGTAGGTCTAGCGAAATTAATAAAATAGATTTTATCAAAACCACTTTTTAAAGCACCACTCGGATGTGATTTCTGATCCAAAACTTTTCTCTATGAAATTACACTGTTGTACGAAACAGCGTTTCAATAAAATTAGAGAGAAAAAAAGATGGAAAAAATCATTTTAAAAGCTTTTTCGCCCCATACAAAATGTTAAACGATAAAAATTGCTAGGTACGAATTGGAAATATCGTTATGAGGTCCTATTGAAAACCCGACTAATATTATTTTTCCAAAAAGAGCTTTAGGTTTCTATGTTTAATAACAATTACACAGTTCTGTATAAGTGGCCCTCTGTGACTACGGTCGAGCGATGCGATGCACTTCCTGTGAAGCCTCCGGCAGTCGCCGCTGTATTGCCACACTTCAACTGTCGAATTCCATCATTATACGAGTATTATATAAAATATACGAAATCTACACTCAGCACTCTCCAGCAAACAATTACAAATATGTATATATATATATTATGTATAATCGATTCGGAATGTTGGGTAGAGATTTCAACGATTTTATCATCTGCAGGACTAGCTCGACGTGAAATAAGCTCGTGTACCGGACGAGCCGGGAGCAAAAGCGCTGAACCGATTTTCCGCGTATCACGTGGTTACTGGATAATATTCAAATGCGATATTATAATTAACCGGTGTGTACCTCTACTACTGTCGATACCTACGTGTTTTTCGTCAACAAATAATATTCTACACGCGCGCGCTTTACCCTTCGTGTATTAAATTTCCCGCAACGGTCTCGTCCGGAATGATATACTCGCAGGACACAAACACGCAATACTAACGTAACTTACTGTACATACAATAGCTGTTGTGTGTGCGTGCGTGTTTGTGTGTGTGTGTGACCCGAAGCGATTTGCGAGCTCTGACGATTGAAATTCACTCGTTCACGGAAAGTACACGTGGAATAAAATTAATTTTATTTGTGTATCAATTGAAAAATATAATAAAATGAATTCGCTAATCGGATCGAGCCTGCATTATTGGGCGCGACCATTTTCCTCCAAAAATAAAGTAATTTTTCCTCCACAAATAAAATACCATTCTCCTCCAGTTTCCATATACTTTCGAATATTATTTTTCTACAAATTAATATTAATTGTAATTGGACAAACATTTCAAATAACTGTGTACGATATACTTTCATGGAAGTAACGACGATGCTGCTTCGAACGACAGGTATATGTATATATATTGTAAATTAAAAAAAGTCCAAAGATTATATGGCAAATAAACAAGCTAACGATAAGGCAATGATACAATATTGGAAAAAAGAGAAATTATTATTAGGTGACTATTGAAATTCAAACTGTATATATATATATATATGAATATTATAAAAATAGCATATTTTGCTTCTTTTGTTTTCAATAGGTTTGCATTTTTTGAGAAAATGCAAACGATTGGCGATTCCACCCCATATTTTAATTTTCTATTCAACTATAAAATTTTGTAATTTATTCTGTATTGAAATCAAAATTCGAACGAGTAGTTTTTGAATTATTATTCAAATTCAAGTATTAAGTGTATACTATATTATTTTATTTTATTTTATTATACAATACGGGCGTGAGCCCAGTTTACATTTAATAATAATTTAATAAAGTTACAAATTTGATAACAGATATATGTGAAAAATACATGATTAAATATAAGAAATAGAAAAGAAGGGGTCTGAATTGGCAATAGACATACATAATTCTACCAGCCATAGTTAGTAGAAGAGGTTAACTGAACTAGGTAAACTAAAAGGGATACGTTGACGAGTGGAGCGAGGGGAGACATTTGAGACAGTAGATGCGGTGAGTCAATCTGTCCAGTTAATAATTTAGATAAAAATTTAAGGTTATTAGCACGTCTACGAACTGCCAGTGAATCAAGTTTGAGATACTTGATTACAGGTGAGTAATCATGAGGAGGACATTCAATCTTTTGTACATGACTGATGTATTTTAAAAATTTATTTTGAACTCACTCAAGCATTATTACGTTTTGAGCAGTATTTGGGTCACAGATGACAGATTCGAACGAGCAGTTTTTGAATTATTATTCAAATTCAAGCATTAAGTGTATACTATATAATTATAGTACTTCGACGTACTACGCAGGAAACTAAATATATGCGTCCAAGGGACTATTTCCCTTATAATACTTAAATTTGATTTTAATTCGATAAATACTCGTTCAAATTTCGATTTCAATACATCGAAATTCACAGAAAAATAATACGAATAAAATATCGCTATAAAAAAAAGGGGTTGATATGAAAAAAAAAATAAAAAAAAATCGCCACGTAGTAAAGAAAAACCCGATTTTGCGCGTATTTGCTGTCAAAAATGGGGATGAGCACGCTTAGAAAAAAAAAAAAAAAAAAAAAAACACCCCTTAGAATATGAAGAATTTTCAATTCAACTTTGCTGTTCCAACAAAATTCGTGATTATTATTTTTTTTTTTTCGTTTATCTTGACTTTGTCGGATTTTCGTATAATAATCGGCACCCGGGAAACACCGGACAACGCGGAATCGCAGTGAGGGGCGCAGAGGGGGGGAGGGGGTACGAGCACCGGCACAAACTCGTTGAAACCGACAAACAATAGCGTTTGGGGCCGCCTATAATAACAATTTTGACCGGCGATTCGAGTGTTCGCGAGTGTAAGTCCGTGTAGTGCTCGCAGCGTTCGCAACGTGTAGCTCCCGAGAACACTCAAAACTTCCAGCACAACTACGTTTTGTGTCGGAAAAAAACACTTTTCCGCGCCCTCGTTTTTCGCCAAATCGCCGAACAAAAGATCGCGCGATTATACGTTCAAACAGTACCTACGCGATTTCGCATTGTTTTCGATACTACGAACTGTGCACAACACGAGTCGTAAGTCGTCGTCGTCGTTTTAATTAAAAAAAAAAAAAAAAAGCCGGACATACTTCGCACGATGGGTGGGATTCCCTTGACGGGTGTATTGAATTTTAAAGAAACGATAAATGATTTCTTCGACAAAACGATTCTGAACGTGGGAAGTTAATAATATAAAAAATAAATGAGAAAAAAATATGTTAGAAAAATGTCCAAAATTTTTTTTTTCACATTTTCAAAATTCCCTTGCGCCAAAATCTCTCTTATATTATTTTCCATCCATGTTTAAATGTTCATATAGTTCGGATCAAAATAGGGTGGTTTTCGAGTCGTTTTTGTCAAATTTTGGGTAGTTTTTTCCAAAAAAAAAATTGAAGAATTGAGAAATTCAAAAAATGACCTCTCTAAAGTACAATCTAGAGGCGAATCCGGTTTCAAAAAGTTA
>JAIPRM010011380.1:0-12940 GCA_025469315.1 Stegophylla sp. TES_Ste_2020
CGTTCAGAATCGTTTTACTGAAGAAATGATTTATCGTTTCTTTAAAATTTAATACGCCCGTCAAGAGAATACCACCCGTCGTGCGAAGTACACCCATCGTGCGAAGTATGTCCGGCTTTTTTTATGTTTAAATAAATTAATTTATAAATGTAAATTAATTACATAAAATTAACAATGTAAGAATAAGTTAATCCCATAATATACTAATAAATAATAATTCTAGTATACAAATAACTCTTATATTATATTGAATATGTATAAAATATAAACTACTAAATTCAATTTATTTGTTACAAAATAGTTCTATCCCACAACTAAATCTGTTTTACAAAAATCACGAAAAAAAAAACCGAGATGTAATCATGAGCACCCGCAGAAATTCATCAAGGGAGGGCTTAATAAAATAAAACGGAAAAAAATACCTACATTAAACTAAATATGACGTATACTTTGTAAATTACTCTGATATAACAAATTACAAGATAGTACTGTATTTTGTACGATTCGCAATATTATTTGATAATAATAATCACCATAATTATGAATCAAACCTCCGACCTCTAATCTATTATTAGTAGATGTATTGAGTTTGGGTAATTTTTGGAATTTTATAAATTAAATTATACCTATCATTATGATGTAATATAAAGATCTACACAATATTTTTGTTGCAAGGCTCTCAAACAGCTAGGCTTCATAAACTGTGTTTCAACAGAATTTAAACTCTTCTGTCCTCTGAATAATCTTTATTGTTCTCTAGTTTATTCTATTCTTGAATATGGCTCTGTACATCGGGTCCTGTCCACTGCTTCTGCTTATAGAATGATCGAAAAGGTCCAAAAAAAATTCGACACGTTGCCTATAAACTCAACATCCACTATCCTTCACCAGTCCAACGTCTTCTAAATCATAGAAAGTCTCGCTGATCGTCGACACTGGTCTAATTATTATTCCTATATAACCTACTTTCCTTAAGAATTGACAGCCCAGATTCAGTAAATCGTGTTTCTTTTAATGTCCCCTTTCTCTCACCTGTCCCTTTCTATATTCTATTCTCTACTTCAAACTACTATTTTAACTCTCCAGTCATCCGTCTTATGCGCATTACCAATACCGACCCTTCTTTCACTCTTTAATATAAGCCTTGTTTCCATGAATCTCATCATTTTAGATTCTACACGATAGCGAGGAATGTATTGATTTTACAAATCTGTTTTTTTTCCATATGTATAGAGACACTTTTTCTAGTAGAGATACTGATCCAAAAGTTTTGATCAGTAACTCTATAGATTGGAGATGTTGTCTAGATAGTACTTTTAAGAGGTCGCTTTTCCAAATTCTCAATACTTTTTCTAAGCGCATGCCTAGACTACCCAAAAATTGACAAAAAAACGGTAAAAAACGGCATAGACCAAATTTTCGTAAATTCGATTTTTTTTTTTTTACATAACTTCCAAAATAATAGAGCTAGAAAATTGAAACTTTCACCAACTACTAAAAATAGTGACGGGCACACTTCATAGAAATTTCAAAAACATTTGACCAATTTTGAGGTAAGTACACATTTTGAAAATTTCATATTTTAAAAAAAAAAAATTTCTCGTTTTTTGTTAGTTTTTAATTCATACAATTTTAATATATGGATATTAAGAGTTGAAAATTTAATGCAAACATATTCATACGTATTTCTAACGGTACTGAAAAAATCTCGAAAATCGTTAGTCAAGTTTTTGTTTTATAACTGTTTATATATTCGGTGGCTGTGAAAAAAAGCTAACGAGACTCGAGGGTCTGCTTACACTCTCTGTGTCTGCTCGTCATTAATTTTTTTTTGTTATTGTCACTACAGCAATAATCTGATACTGTCCTAATTCGACTATGACAACAAAGATGTCAATTACACCGAGTTGTCACCGAATAGCATAAAAATGCAAGTGAATCGATTGAATAGCGTTAAGTCACCTCATTCTATTATGTTAAAAGTAGCATATGGTAACCTATGATTACTGATTAGTAGTTAGACCTATACACTTAAGGAGGTTGAACCATTCAAAAATTTCGTAACTTTTTTTTAACAATTTTACAAAATATATTTTTAAAATGGTAGATGTCTAAAGAACAAATCGATAATAGGAACTGAATCGATTTCTGGATAAAAATAATTCATCCCCAAAAATCGTTCCAATCAACTATGTAATTAAGAGCAATATACAAAATAATTTATTATTACATATTTACATATTAATATAATTGTGTAAACTTAGTAGTACATACTTATATACCTACCATTTATGAAATAAATGCGGTACGAATTTATGCAGGGGTGGACTAATTTTAATTTGATGAAGATTTAGTTTTCTTAGATTTGTTGATGTAATTCAATATAAAATGACTAAGACACTATATATTGTAATAAATGATAATATTATATCAGTAGTATTCGAGCTTATACACCTGAGAAATACGAATGCATTTACTGTTGCAGTACACACTTTACTGCATTGGTGTTTATTTATGGACAATGCAAGTGTACCATACCTTGAATAATTTATTTATAGATTGCGTGACATTAAGTAATTAAAAAACACCATCGGATCGTATAATTTCTGGGAAAACCTTTAAAAAAAAATGCTAAGGAGCGGGCAACGCACATAACACGCACATCAACTACTACTAATGCTATTACTACTATTATATAAATATATATATATATAGAGAGAGATAGAGAGAGAGGAGGCCATCATGAAGAGGGAAGCACTCGTGTCTCTGTAAGCAAGGTCACGTGCACTTGACATTATATTAGTAGCTTTGAAATGTTTATTGTTTTTATTGAGTACATTGACGTTTTTCACCAATTCTTTCTCGTTATTATATTGGGGAAACAATTATACTAATTTGACAAATATATGAATTATTAAAATTCATAATAATATAATTAACGGTACAATTAAGTATAATACGGCTAAAATTCACCGTAGCTATTAACTATAACATAAAACTTTTAAGAAAGAAGAGGTTATCTGAATATATTGGATGATTTTATCTCCACAAGATAAATAATCACAACATTCTTAATTTGAATATTACATTTAAAAAAAAGGTAGAAGAATGAGAAGCAAACACATACCTAGTCTATACTTACAAGTACAATCGAATGATAAGTTTAATAAATATTTACATTTTTGTAAGTTTCTAAATTTACAATTCACTTATTTTAAGGAATTGTATTATTAATTCAATAGAATTATTATTTTAAATCAGCATAACGATGTATGTATATTGTACAAAAAACACAATATTTAAGTTTATTTGTGAGAATCGAGTTTTAATATATTTTATTTAACAGAAACACAGATAAAAATGTAAACTCTAGCAACAAATGATTAGCATAACTATTAAAATCAGTAAACACTTTACTTTTTTTAATTATCTTCTATTTTACAACTGTAAAAAGCCGGATGTCCGGACATAATTCACTCCATGGATATTTTTCACTCCTAAAATACTCGATGTGGATTAGAGATCAACACGGGCCGATAATTTTCAGCCCGGCTCGAACCGGATAGTTTTTAGCCTAGTAAAGCCCGATCTGCACCGGCCCGAATCTTTATATAAAAAGCTCCAGCCCGGCTCGAAAATAATGTCCGAAAAAAATATTATTTTAAATTAACCATCTATTTATAATTATCATGTAGTTTACCTATGATGATTTGTGATAAGTAGGGCTAGGGACTTATAGGAATTGCATGTTTTTCAAAAATCATTCAAAACATAGCTAAGTAATATAGAAATGCGTTTTATAACACCAGGAGTTGTATACAGTTCTCTTTAATTTGCACATTTTGTATATTGACCTTTTTTTTCGATATAAGTGCATATATCGGTTAAATTTTTCCCTGAATAACTGAAGAGATTGAATATTATTTGATATTTTTATTTGTTTAAATATATGCTTAAAAAGAATAAAGATTAAAAAAAAAAGAAATTTCATAAATAATAGTAGAAGAATTAATAATACATATTAAAAAATATTATACCTACAATACAATTTTTAAATATTTTGATTTTACAGTAAAATTAATGTTTTATAAGAGATTATTTTAGCATTTTTGCATATTTTTAGAGAAAATTTTGTAAATTTTATAGCATATTAAGTACATTTTTAGAGTATAAATGCATGCATATTTTAAGTTTTTTTTAGAGCTATAAGTCCCAAGTCCTAGTGATAAAACTACGGTCAGTGCACCAGTTCGGAAAATTTTTTCTTATATAACGTTAGTAACAATAATTAAGTTGAGAAGTTTCATTTTTAACCCACCGCGACGATACGAAATCCGACCAAAACCAACCCGAAATATTTTTCTTAGAACCAGCCCGGTTCAAGCCAGATACGGGCTGGCCCGGCCTGTGCTGATCTCTAATGTGGATGTGTCGAATTTCATAGAAATGATAAATAAAATTATATAGTCATATTTAGTGGGAACACGCGCTACAACACGATTGCGCATTTTTTCCTTTTTTTACCCGACTATACCACGATTGCGCAAAAAACTTTCAACACGATTGCGCCCCGATCCCTTTTTGCCTGTTAAAATCACAACATTATTGCGCACCAAATTATATGTGTATATAGTACTATATACTTCGTGTCTATGTATAATCATTTATGTACAACATAAAACAATTTGAACAAATTATCATCGTTGGCTTGGTTAAAAAATAATAATAATAATAATTATTACAATATTTTTTGTTTGTCGATATTATAGACATAACATACGAAATTAAACGAGTTAGCATTGGTATTTATTTTTATTTTTATAATTTTATTTTATCATCGACTCGGTGTAAAACAATAAAAGTACGATTTTCTTAATAAGCGATATCATCATATCTGCGTTTGATACTTTGATGTTGATATTAAGTTTCACTCGCAATTTGTATCGCGTATAGAGTGAACGTATAGTATTAGTGTAAACGTGTGTCAATTATTAAAATGGATCTGAAAATTCAAAAAACATTTCAAACAGAAAAAGGCACTCGTTTAATTTGGTATATGTCTATAATATCGACAAACAAAAAATATTGTAGTAATTATTATTATTATTAATTTTTAACCAAGCCAACGACGATAATTTGTTCAAATTGTTTTATGTTGTACATAAATGATTATACATAGGCACGTAGTATATAGTACTATATACACATATAATTTGGTGCGCAATAATGTTGTGATTTTAACAGGTAAAAAGGGATCGGGGCGCAATCGTGTTGAAATTTTTTTGCACAATCGATGTGTAATAATTATTCGGGTAAAAAAAGGAAAAATTGGGCAATCGTGTTGCAGCCAGAACACGTTCATGACATTAAATACACATATTATAAGAAATGTATAAAAATTATAAATTTTAAGAACGATGAAATAAAGATTTATGCAGAGAAAATGCATTAGTTTTTCAGGATCCATTTATATACTAATGCATCTCAGTCTAGACTGATATGCAGAACTGACAAAATTATATTCAAGGTTATTATTCACTGAATAAAATCATAGTACCTATACTATATGTATATTATACTATACCTATACCTTTGATAATAAATAATTGTAATAACTGCATTGAATTCTCTCATATCTCTACATTGCCTCTCTTTCAGAAATCTAATTTACTTTTTTATATTCCATAACGAGAAATGACCACGGTTGAAGAATACACGACAAAAACGTATTGTAATAGTGCCTCTCCTTTTCTACGTGATTCATAACACTCCCCCCCCTTGATGCATACTTGCCAATCGTATCAAATTTATGATCCTTATTATAACCTTCAAACAGCTGCAGTAACGATGATACGGTGTATTCTATCGTTATTGCTGCTGTCGGCCTTGCCCGATCGTTTTTATTATCTATATAACATACATTATACACATACATAGTATCTATACCTCTATCCTTCGATAATTCCCTCCATCTCCTCCTCGAATTTACTAGAAGCAATAATAATTGTGAAATCAATCTACATACTTCCTCCAATATAATACCTAAACACCACCCATGGTTTACCAACACTTCTTCACCCGCCAATCACCGGAACTCATAAGTTGTGTGTACACCCATTTTCATCACCGTATTACTTATTCTTGAACAATAGAAGAGATACATAATATATTATAATTATTACACTTTAATATAGATAGATAAAACGTTTAAATAATAGTTCACTATGTTGATTATAGATACTACAAGACAAAATATATTATAATTTATATTATTATAGTTTAATAAAAATATATTTTTAATCTGGTATGGTCTTTAAATTTAGAACAGGCTCATAAGTTCACAATTCCTATTAGTTACACAGTTATAGTTAAATTAATAAAATTGGTTAAATCAAAATTTTGTTAATGGCATATTTTGTTATTTTTACTAAATTTTTCGACAAACTTTCTTCGTTTTTGAAATAAGCGTAGAGAAAAATTACTTGTCTAAAGTAATTGAGTGTGATTCATAATTTAAGAAGTTATTGTATGAAACTTTTAAACAATTATTTCTACGAGAAAAAAGTTTTTCTATAAAATTAAAATAAAGAGATAAACGTCATAGTAATATCACTACCTTTTCGCTTCACTCAAAATCAAAAATTATGCACTTTACGCAATACCTAAGTATGAAATGTGCAAAAATATGCACACTACAATTTAATGTTTGATATCATAAAGCAATGTATTTATTTTACAATATTAAAAGTAAATACTGTAGAAGTTCCGGACCCCTACTTATAACAGAACGTAATACTTATTCTAAATAATATTCAATTATGCTACCTCTGAAAATAAATTCTTATACTTTCAACATATAAAAAATTCAAATAGATGATGGTAGCATATTAATTTTAAAATTATTTATGAAGTAATAGTACTAATTATTCATGGTTAATGAGTACAGTAAGAACAGTAAAAATTAACATCAAGATTCTGTATTTGAGTATAATATACTCGAATTATATTTAAAATGATACATTTAAATAAATTAATATAAGTAATAACCAGAATGACCATGAATATAATTTCTATTATTGTAATAAATACTTAGGTATATTGAAATATATGTGATAATATTTACATACAAGGAAATTGGGCAAATGACTAATATATTAATTTGCATTTTCCATTTCTAGTTCATAGTAACTAATAATAATATAAACTCAAAAAATATAATTTGGAAATATATTAGGACAAAGAAGAATAAATACTATAATATATTTAAATTTCTCCTGTATATACCATTAAGATTAAAAATTTTAGAATAATAACGTCTGCAAAATATATTTTCCTTTAATTTGTAATTGATTGGAAATCAGAATATAACTAATACTATCTATGAACACAAAAAAAAAAAAAAACGATTGAATTGTAGGGTATGTAATAAAAAGTACAGTTAAATCATATCATAAAGATTCAACGAATTTCAAGCTGAAACATAATAAAGCGATGTAATAATATTTTTGATAATACCGATTCGTTCAACAAGTGCGTATACACACTAGTTCATTATGTATACATAGATATATGCATTGATCGAAAAGCCCAGTTCCGATTTCCGGGCCAATGACCGGAACTACAATTCGATTAGATTATAATTCGTTATTAACCTTTTGTGTGGTCTCTATATTTTTATAATAGTATATTTATGAACACGTACTATAAAATTATATTACAATCTTATGAGCTCATAAAAACAATTATCAGTCAAGAATTTTGAAATTGGAAATATTAAAAGTGAAAAAGAAAATGGCAACATAATATTCTCAATTTATCGATTCCAATAAGAACTAGGTACAACTATAATTTATAACAAATAATTGAAATAGGTACACAACCAATTACATTTAACTTTTTAGTTAAATAAATAACATTATTTAACCATTTTTTCCGCGATATAAAATATTTATTTACACTCAAAATTAGTATAAATATCATACCAATATACCAATTTTACGGGAGATTAAAAATATATTTAAATATTTGATATATTATTTCTAACAACAAACTTAATATACGTTAATGCTGTCAAAATAAATATCAAAGACTTATTTCTTTTAAGATGTTAAGATTATAAAATTGTACAATTTCAGATTTTTATCGAAAGAGCTATTTTTTATACGTCAAAATTATAGTACAATAGTACAATATATTATAATCAATTAAATTTGTGCAAACACCCCTACATTTCTATTAAAATATAATCACCATTAACATATACCCAAGTGGTTTACATAATTTATGTTCAACAGAAAGTGCTAAATTAAAATTATTATTATATTATAGGTGTAATATTTGTACATAGGGTGTCCCAGTACGATTTGGCAAATGCAATAACTTTTGTGTTCTATTAATAATTTTTTTACTTCTTTTTTAAAAAAAATTACTACTACAGCATTGCATCATAGTAATAACGTATAATTTTTTTTTCAGTAACCAAATAATCAGTTTTAAAATTTAATACAACAGTTATAGAAAAAATTTAAAACAGCTATTTTCTGAATCTGATTTTTCGAAAAATATTGTTTCTTTAATCCCTTATAAAGTTTAATCCGTTCATTTCCTATGTTTCTTTTTAGTTTGTGAATAATTTATTATATTGTTAAATCAGTCATAATATTTCTATTATCATCACATATTTGACAATATTACAAAATTATTAAATTATTCGCATACTTAAAAAAATCGTAGAAAATAAACGGATTAACCTTGGTTAGAGATTTAAGTACCAATATTTTTCTAAAAATCGGGTTTACAAATAATATTAAAACACCTAAATAAACCTTTTAAGTCATAACAAAATATATTTAACACCAATTCAAAACCAAAGCATAAAAATATTTAAATTTTACTTACAAACGAGGTTCAGGTTTTGATAAAACGGTCCCTATACTAAACCAACCGTTGTTTCCTACCAATAGAGGCATCTGCTGAATAATTCTCATCAGCTGTTTCTATGGGTAAGGAAGGGTCATATACATGTTGTATTCTCGGGTTCATCTACCCTCCTGTCATACCGTTACTCCCCACAGTAACAAAATACACACACAACAGTATACACACACAGGGAATTTACCCATTTTTGTATGTTCTTTCCAAACATACGACGCAAATAAAATATTATAGGGTTTTGGTAAGCATGCATGTTTTTAGGTTAGAATATTACAGTAGTCACAGTATAAGATCAAATATAATACAAAACGTTTTAATTACCAATTCAGGATAAGTACCTGCATGTTATTTATTCAGAAAAATAATTAAATTTAATAAAGCATATGTTACAAATTTATTATATAGGGAGAATAAATAATAGTTTTTAACACTAAAAACATAAAAAATAATTAATACTTTTATTGAAAAATGTAAGAGTCACTGCATAATATTATCGTCCTTCGACGAGGACGTATCGGCATAGAA
This sequence comes from Stegophylla sp. TES_Ste_2020, assembly GCA_025469315.1. Taxonomy (NCBI): domain Eukaryota; kingdom Metazoa; phylum Arthropoda; class Insecta; order Hemiptera; family Aphididae; genus Stegophylla; species Stegophylla sp. TES_Ste_2020. Next base: position 9,460 of record JAIPRM010011380.1, read on the forward strand.
GCTAACAGAATGAGAAGAGTGAAAAAATACCGCGAAAGCGAAAGAAACGTACCGTGAAAGCGAAAACGGTTGAGTTGGCTCGTCAATAAATTTCACAACGACGGCACGGCGACGATGGAATTGAGCAACAGAATTATTCTTAAAATTAGTAACTGTTAAGCGTAAGACAAAAATAAAAATGCAAGTAGTAAAAAATTAAAATAAACATCATTGTAAAAACACTAGCTTCTCCGCTCCACTCAGAATATAAAAATTTCGAGACAATTAAGACTATAATTTACAAATAATATACATGATTTTGTTTATTGTACTACAATAATTATGTTACAACCTCATGTTTGTTAATGGTAGTTCTCATTGCAATTATTATAAACATTTTATGTTTTATTTTACTTTAATAAAATACATTTTTTGAATAGTCATTGATCAGTCTCTTTTAGATTCTAGTATAATATAAAATATAATGTAATTTATTATAATCGATACATATACAACGAAAACGACTGACGAGTTGGGCGCAAAGAGCTTAATTAGACAAGTTTAATGATGATGGATTTAATGAGGTGGTGGTAAAGGCAACGTTAGTCTAGAAAAGTTAATCTAAAAGTTCTGCTTGGTCCACGGTAACCAAAAGAGAGAGTAGGTACCTTCAGAATGGCAACAAAAATTAATGGTACGAATTACATGTTTAAACTACATCATTTTAGGAACGCAATTTTTATAAAATTACCTATTAATAATCATACATTCATTTATCTGAAATAAATAATATTATTATATGAATTTCAAATTTATAATTTTATAGATACTTTATAGTTATTCTTACTGTGCTGTGTGCATCTTTAAAATAGTAAATTTTAAATAATGATCAAACAAGTATTTCACACTCATCAACCAAAATATTTTTAAAAAAAAAATTTAAAACCTAATACATTCTTTAACACATGTCTTAAAAATGCGTCTTGTTTATTCATAGATGCACGCGGCCAGATGGCTTGTAACAAGGGGCTCGCTGTAACTTGGGGTAGAATTAGAACACACCCGTTTCTTGACGTCACATTTCAAACGTGCACATTCTATCCCTGAAGGGTTTACAAAACATTTGTAATGGTTATTTCGTCTTCCTTCCCTTGATACAACTGGATAAAGCAGGTGTAAATTAAATTTATAGTTTAGTTAGGTTACACAGTGTTGAATTACAAATATTATTTTAGATAAGAAAAGCAATTATATTTTACGATTTTAAACATTGAGAACTGTTTTGTATAAAATTGGTTTCTGCATTTATTTTCAAATAACGTTTCATTTTAATGTGTAAATAATGAATGGAGGAGGTTTCAGTTTGTGCATCCTGGCTGAAATATTTAAAACACCAATAATCCACATAAAATAAATTCAAAACAGTTTTTAAGACATAGGTACTGTTTTTAATTTTGACTTCTCAGAAATACACACTATTGAATTATTAAAAACAACAGCACACTTAACATTTAAAATGGTTATAGGAATATGAAATTTAAGCACCATTTGTTTACATTTTTACTACTACTTTCAAATAACAATGCTATATTTAGTATTACGTAATGTAAGTAATGAATGTATGATAGCAGAATATTGTAAGAATAGTAAACATGGTCTAATAAAATGATTGATAATTTTTCTGTGAGTATCGCCTGATGACCTAAATAAGACTTTATCTGATAGCCGTAATATTTTTATTTATTTTTTAATAAATCTAATAATAAATTTGCGAAATAAAAAGAAACGTTTTGATATGAATACAAAATAGCGAAATTTTAAATAATCAGTTGTACAGATGCAGAACCACGTAAAAATAAACATAATAATGTATATTACAATGTACGTAACATATATAATATTATGTAAACTTATAAAATCTTAAGACCTAGCTGTGAAAAGTAAATACTTTGAAAGCAATATTTTCAAAATAGGTCTACAGTACAAAAGTTAACAACCTCATTCCATAATAACTATATCGACACTTCTAATTTATTGTAATTGTCAGCTTATAACTCATTTTGATTAGGCATTAATATACTGTCCTTAATAAATTTGGTATTTAATATAATTTATAAAAATAAAAATAAAACGACACTATATCCAACTAATTTGTTTTAAAACAGTACGCTTCATATGTTTTACAAGAACCAGCAAACTACAGTAGTTACGGTTGTCAACTTATTCAAACATACCGATTTGGTGTCAAGGCACAGACAGCGCAACACACGTGTGTACAAGTTAAGCGGGGAAGAGGGGTTGGAGGAATAAACACAAAAGGTGATTGTCATTATGGTACTGGAAAGTTATTATATTATTTGTTTACTAATTGTAATTATTGTTACAATTTAAAATGTGGTTACCTAAGAGACTAAGAAAAATAACTGACTTCTAAAATTCTTTCAAGTTTTTGCTGTTTCAATATGTAGCAGGTACATATTGACTATGTATGTATAAATATTGTATAAAGTTATAACTTATTTCATAATAATGACACAATTTTTCAAACTTCAATATTTTTATGTATTTACAAGATCGTTGGTAAATATTATATTATATGATACATGAACTATGATTTAACTTAATATATATTTGATTAAGTAGGTATAAGAGTAAAATTATAAATTTAAATACGAACAAATAAACAAATACTATTGTACACCAAAAATTAAGAATTACTAAAAATTAAAATACCACTAATTTATGTTTTAGTCAGTGTTAATACAAATCGCTATTAATATAAAGACAAAAGCGATGATTTTGAAATTATCAGTTCATAACCTACCTACCTAATCCTTTCAAATTTATAATATTGTAAGAAACATGAATTTTCTGATTATTACTAAACCACTGTTTTTCTATTGGTTGGTTATAAACACATATACACAGTACACTAGTTCACTTGGCGTAATCAAAGCGATATCTAATTTTGCCGCCAGCAGTATTTTGATTCTCACAGTATAAAATTGTGGTCTCGCATTGATGCTCGAAGGAAAACTCACCACAAATAGAAATACCAAACAATAAAATGAGAAACGTATTGTTTTGTAATAAATTATTACAAAGAGGCCGGAATAATATTTTCATAAAAAAGTCAAAATAAGATGTTAATATTAGTTTAAATAATTGAGAATATTCTTCTAATATTCCTTAAAAATCGTAATAATAAATCTAAATGAATACAACATAAAATCATATTTAGTCAAAAAAAACAATAAAATTCTAACTTTTGAATTCATAGTTTCAAGTTCAAACCTAGGTTCAAACTTATTATAAAAATAATTTTTTACGTTTGTACCCCAAATTAAACTAATATACCTAATGTTGCATAATATTATATAAAAAAAGCCGGACATACTTCGCACGATGGGTGTACTTCGCACGACGGGTGGTATTCTCTTGACGGGCGTATTAAATTTTAAAGAAACGATAAATCATTTCTTCAGTAAAACGATTCTGAACA
>JAIPRM010011381.1:0-12940 GCA_025469315.1 Stegophylla sp. TES_Ste_2020
ATCAACCTTCAGTAATTAAATGCTTATAATATATAGATATTTCGCAATATCTGTCTGTAATTTCTTCGACTTTATTTCAGTCTTACCCTTGTAAAATGTTTAATTCTTTGTCCGTAAGAAATTTTATCACACCAAAATATTAATATTATATACATTATTTATTATACATTATATATTATTTATATACAAAATATTGTATATAAATATCATATTTTAATATTTTATAGTAAGATTAACTTTCAATAATATTTAGATTTTAAAAAATTAATACTTACTGAAATATAAATTATGTTTAATAATCGGAATTACATTTTGATAATAATAAGATAAAATATTACAAATATTTATTTATTATTGAAATAATTAAATAACAGGTTTTGTAGATAATTGTTTTAGGGGGGGACAAAAGTATATTTTTGCCCTCTCTATTAATTCCTTGGGGGTGCAACTGCCCCCTCGTGCACCCCTCAGTTGCCGCCTATGATAATATCAATACTATTTTGTTTGTATTCCCCAAAATAGATATTTATTATGAAAGCATATTATGAAATAAAGTCTTTTGACTACCGCACGGTCACTATTTTCCTCTTCGTCGGCGTCGAGCAATAATAAAGCTATCACGGCCGAATAATCAAGTTATGAAACCTGTGGAGAACTAACAATTTCCGACCGTTCGAAACGAAAATTGGAATCAATTGAGTACGTGTCTGTCGTTTCTAGTCGGTCATATGTGAATTGAACGTGATTTTTGTCTGTCGTGTCGTGTCGTGTCGTACGAGTATGAATCGTGCTTAAGCCGCGATCTTACCTAAACGCGCAAAATATGTTAAACGTAAATAAAATAAATGCCTAAATGTACTTATGGACTATGAACGATTAAACCGCGTCGTCCAAACATATAAATATCACTGATAATTTAATTTGAATAGTTTACTAATTATTAATACATATATTCCTCACTTTTACGATAAGGAATTTTTGTCGATAAGCCCATCCATAATCGTTTTGTTTATATAATATTTAAAACTAATATAGTCTTTAGTTTACACTAATGTATTTCCATTAGTACCTAATATTTCAGTAGTACATAGTACAATAATTTTCATGTCTATTTTACTTTATTTTCTTTAAATTTTCATTTTTACTACAACTCCTCCGTAGGCATTTTAAGTCGCACTCCAATTACAAACAATCACGAGCCGCCTTTGTTAGTTACCTATCTATACTAAGGAGACTAAAACCTATTTATTTTTTTGCTATGTCACGAGTCGACTGTAAATCTTCTTGGGTAGGTTCAAGTTAAGAAAAAAAAATTATACAAAGTATAAGATAAGCCGAGGATTGATATCGATTCGAATCGAGCGCGAAACATGAGGGGTGTGACACGAGCTTGCGAAGCAAGCGAGGAGAGTTTTGTCTAGTGAGCGAAGTGAAGGAGCTGCGGAGCGGAAGAGGCTCAATGTCATTCACGTAGCATACCATTGAGAGCAAAAACACGTGTAGAAAGTGTAGGCTGCATCAAAATTCAAAAGCGTATAATTCAAATGAATATGGCAACGCTGCTGTGTTTTCTTTTGTATTTTTTTTTTTGTGTAAATGGTTTCCTTTGTTAAGCCGAAAATTATGTTCAATCGTGTTGTATAAAAGGTGTTTTATGCCCGATCGTGTTATAACCGATTTAATATTTTCTGAATATAAAAAAAAAAATATATCGTTTTTCTGAATCGTGGTCAATTCTTATAGATAATTTTTCAAATTTTGCAGGTAGTACCTGAGCATAATAGGTACGACCCTTAGACACGCGAATGATTCCAACAATCAAATACTATTCAGTAAACAACATTGCCAAAAGTATAAATGGAAATTATATTGAAAAGACGATGTGAATGATGGTCTTGTCAAATGATTTCTTTTGATGGAAGAATTGTAAAAAACACCAAAAATGTCATTCAGCCGTTCTATAGATCAGACGTTTCACCAACTCGGCAGGTATTTTAGATAACCAGTCAATAAGTTTTCTGAGCATAACGAAAGTCTACCAACGATTTGAATAAAACGAATGGCAATATATAATATTTTTATATTATACCTAAACGAGATTTTCATGAAATGAATTTAAACTATAATGGAGGTCTATTAACTCCAAAAATAATGGTATCAGTAACATATTGTCTCAGGGGGGAGGGGGCATTATTCTTTTGTAAAGAATTTAAATAAATAATAATAATAATTGTCACCAACGTATAGCTTTATACGTCACGGTATAGATTTATATAGACTAGATTACTTTCGAGCCACACATAAATATAGTTTTAAAAAGATCGGAGTCCACTACACACTTTATGCTCCACATTTAAGTTTATTATCAGTAGTGTTCCCCACATTCTATCTTTCTATTTTTTTTTTTTTTAGAGTATACTACAGTCAATAGCATGAACATTCAATATTAAACATATACTTTTCTATCTACAGGAGTAGATGCGAGGGTAGAAGAGATTTCGATAGCATGAAAAATAATTAAAAATAATTATATTCTTTTTTAACCCTGTACAAGTATACCGAAAACAAAAAAGTTGAGCTTATATTTTAATCTGAATACTTAAAAATATGTAAAGTAAAACATCTACTTTATTAAAAGGGTATATTTTAATCAAACTCTTCGAATATAATTTTATGTTGGTATAAAAATTATTATTCATAAACTGTAAACACACTAGGTACGCATATTATACAAATAATAATATGTTAATTCTCCCTATTTTAATGACCTGTAAACTCTCCCAAAAGTAAGTTTCTCCCGGGTATACTTCAATACTACCGAAAGGATATAAATGTAAAATATTCCTGGTCTATCTACAGTACTACCTGTGGCATACAGGTAACCTATACGTTATATTATAATTGTTGACTATGCCCATAAGTTAACAATATAAATTTAGTATAGAGATCACACAACGAAATTTGTTTTTTACTTTGTTGTAAAAATGAATCTATATTTTATTTCTAAAATAACGTCATAGCATTATTTCTAAGCAATCGTGTTTTGTCATCACACTGTTATTGTAGTTCTGTTAAAAAATAAATAAAATTATTTGTTTTTGTTTGATGCGCCATACGAATTTTACAAACTCTAATTCAGAGATAATAATATTCAACTGCTGAATATTTATCCATAAGCTGCTGAATGAATTTTGTTTCTTCGCTTGCCCTTTATTTTGTTTTTGCTAATGTAATTATTTAGGAATTAGTAGCGGTTCGCAAATTGCAATTTGCATATTTTAAAGTAATACTTCAAACCACTTTCTAATGAAATAACGATTTGTAATTTTTGTCTTGGAAATGTATATTTTTCCCGTACAAACATTGTCGACTATATTTTATGTTATACCGGTATAATCGAATTGTTTCATAATTGCGTGATTTTGTAATAACTAGTTACATTGGTTATTATTATTATTTAACAAATCATTTATTTCGGGAAGGAATCGAGTGCACGCTTATTTGACCCGAGGGAAGGATCTATCTTTTAATAAAAAAATTGAGTATGAAAACAAATGCGATTCTTCTAAAATAATGGGTCGATGAAGATTGTCACGGACGTAAATTAATACTAAGTCAATAACGAACAACAGGCGTAATTACTGTGACGCGCGTGCCGCGGCGTACAGCGGGAAAATTAATAAATTTAAACTCCATAAACGAATTAAAACGTGAAAAATAACTAAAACTTTCGGAGCGTTTCCAGAGCAATAAAGATTTTCCTCGTCTTAAACGAAAATACTACACATTAATTCTCTAAATTTGACTCGATTGTAACGACGTGTCTTTTTCCACGAAAATCGCTAAAAAATATCTACCTTTTAGCAGACCTTTGAGCACAACTTAAAATGCATTCTAGTTTTATTATTTTTATATTATAAGAAAGCTTTTGACGTTGAGTGCAAAGCTATTACGGCGAATCGGCACAGCCAGTGGCATATTTAAATTGATTTTTTTTTCTTTTGGTGGGGGGGGTTATATTTTTTTGAGATAAAGCTTACTTGCTTCGTTTTATTTTGGAACAATAAATTAAGAAATATAAAGAATACAAATAATATTAGTTCATTACTGAAAAAAAAATGTTAAGTTTTTAGTGAAATCAATTTCTTGTTTAATATTAATATACGTACATATTAAAACTAAAATTATTATTACAATAAGTTAGCGTAAAATAAAGTAATAATATACAAATGCATCTGAAATAAAATTATGAATTGAAAAAGGTAAAGGTCATGGTGTCAGTTTTCAACATTTTAAAATAATAATAGCGATAACAACAATAGACGATTTTTATTTTGATAAAATTATTTACGAATATAGTATTATTTCATTTGAAATACAATGACAAAGAGAATACCACCATATGGCTATTGTAGGGATCAGAGTATTTGTAAATAAAATTATGTTCTTGATTGTTCACTCTTGATGAACAATAGGAAAATAGATAAAAAAAAAAAAAAAAAAAGAAAGATAAGAATGTAGTTTTATATTACATCCTTTTTAAAAAGTTTTTACCTAACAAAATATTTAATCCTTGATATAATGAGCTGAAAAATTAATAGAACCTTTTCATAATATATATAAACTATTATTACTACCATAATTGTTCTAATTGTTCCGAAGAAGCGACTAATCATTTCATTTACATTCATCACACCCAAAGAGCGAAGAGTATTTGGCTTTCTTTTATAAATAAACACATAATAATCAGGAGCATCATTTCAGAATAGGTGAGGAAAGTTAAAAAAATTGCCAACTGAAACACATTTATTATTATTTTTTTTATGTCGATATTGCAGTTATGGCCAAGTATAATGCTTTTTGGATCATAAAAATTAATATCGATATTCAAAATGTAGATCAGTATACGTATATAGTAGTTATTATAGTTATAATGTAATTAGGTATAACTAAAAATAAATAAACACTATTGTAAGAAACATAAGCTTCTTTGCTTCACTCAGAATCTAAATTAATTTTCCAGTTAAACGAATGAATTGTATACTTATTTAATTAATTTAATTTTTATTCAAGAATTATTCGTTTTTTAAATTTAATGGCTACAAATATGAATAAAATTGTAGTCAGTGTTAGCCAGCCATACGATAAATAATACTTTATATGCATAGGTAATTAACATCTAATAATCATTTGGGTATATAAATACATAAAAAAAAATACAATATCCCCCTCCCTGGAACCGTCCCTGATAATATAAAAACAAACAAATTCAACCTATTTTTGTAAATTCAAAACTAAACAATTAATGCAATAATATCATATCAATAATATCGATAATAATTCATATCTTTGATCCGCCATACCTGCAAACGCATCAACAGCTTCTTCCAAATTAATATGACTTTTATATTCTCTTTTACATATTTTATAACCATAACACTTAAATTTTCATTCCCAGTTGTACCTACTTTTAATAAATGATTTAATATCCAAAATTATATAAACCGTAAACGTATTTAAAATATTATCTATTAAAGAGTAGTCGGCGACAAAAAGCTTTCAAATTTTATGTCAATTAAACTATAGGACATATTTAAATTTGCCGGGTTTTTAGCATTTGTTTATTATGCATCATCCAATTTAGAATTGCCGACTTTTCTTAAATTTATCAGAGTGGAGCGTTTTCCATAGCCTGCCCTCTCCAAATGTTGCCTTTGATAAAAATACAGGTAATTACTGAATTAATGCTCCTGAATGAAATCGAACATTAATAATAAATTACTAGTCAAAAAAAAAATAATAATAATAAAAAATATGGTAACGGTTACGTTACAGAAGTAAGTACAGTAATAAGATTCAAATAAAATAGGAGCTTATTATTATAATTTGATTTACGTATCAAACTTAATTTGTGAATAAATGAGAGCATGAAGTGATCAAGGGATTTTGACAATACCGTCGAGGCGCTGACGGTAACAGTATTAGGAAAAGCTCACTCGCGCGGGCGGACACCCGTGTGTATCTGTCAATCGATTCTGAGTTAAACAAATTGTAATTACCATAACGAAGCGGTAAAGCAACGTAACCAAATATAACACAATTATTGTCATTATTGCTCGATTGTATTGATTTGTATTGATATTACAAAACACACCAAATAAACTAGTTATGTGCACATTTGAGTAGAAAAACCCTTCTTTTTGTTGGTTCTGGTGGGAAGGGTTGAACCTCCCTCCCTCCCAACCCGTAAATACGCCATTGAAATATAGAAAAAAATTAATTATCGGTGAATCGTCCTCGATAAAATGCGGTTTTAAAATAATTAAAAATTTTTCTTAATTACATATATTCAAAAAACTCCTTAAAATATTTTTCGCGCTTTTTTAGGGAAAAAGACAGCATTACAATCGAGTTTAATTTATGCGGAAGTGAATCGTTTCGTATTTTGCTAAAGTATAATCGTTAATTTCAATGAAATCAATATCTATTTGTACATTTTTACTCAGTTTCAATACATATATTTTTTTTTATTAACATTCGAAAAATCCGTATTTATTTTGTAATAAATATAAAAACCAAAAAAAATAATGTCATCAAACCCGAAATGTACAGAAAGATTACTCCTGGAAAATAATATTAAAAAAAAAAAGTCGATTTTCCTGCGAAATACCGAGGATTACACACGCATTAGGAGCGTTGGACACATCATAAGTACCGCTTATACATAATTAATGTGATGATACAATATTGTATAAGCGCATTAAGTAATAGAATAAGTAAACTCGAGACAAATTAAACTTTACGCTGCAAGGGCTATAAGTCGGGCGAATAATTATTATTTCGCAACACTGTTAATAATAATAATAATAATAAATCGAAAAACGTTTGTTGTTTTCATCGCGACAGTTACAGATACTATAATAAAATAATAATTATATTATTTCTATTACTTACGACAATAAACCACCGGCAGCAGCCGTTAACGTAGACCGGTAACAAAATAATATTGTTCTCCTGCCGGATGAAAACGATGAAACAGCGGCTGTCGAGGGACACGCGCGCGCGACAATAGCAGTGTTTTCGTCCGCGAAATGTACGAGAGCGCGAAACATCGGAAACGGAAACGTCCGGAAACCACGGCGCGCGAAACGACACTACAATATCTGATGCGCAGTAGTGCTCGTGGTGCGAGAGGAAGAAACAAACGGTGGTGGTGGCGGCGGCGGCGGCGGCGGTTTGCGGTAGTGGTGGTGGTGGCGGTGTTAGTGGTGGGAGCAGGGTGAGCTGCTGATCAGGCCTCAAAGAATATGAAATAATATCCAACATGGTGGTGATCCTAAGTGAGGTTATGTTATCCTGTCATGCTTTCATGGTGTCGTTGTCGTTGTCGTCTTCGGTCCGAGTAATCGTCATAATAGTTTTAAGTGATCAAATTATTATTATTATTATTATTACGTTATCTGGTTCTTTCCGAAAAACGAGTTTTTTTATTCTCATGCCACCGTATAAACCGATTCGGTAATATAACACGGTATCCCCATTATAAGTCGTGTGCTTGTTGTTCTGAGGCAATAAAAAAATAATTAAATAAATAAATAAATAAATAAAAACACCAACCCGAGAGATATTTAAACAGAGATCGTGACGATGACGAAACGGCGGGTATAACGTACGTTATATAAGAATTTCTGTTTGTTTGTAAAAACAGAGATCGGAGTGAAGGAGTAAAATAATATTGTATTAGAACGATTATGTTTGTTTATTGTTTTTTTTTTTTTTTTTTTTTTTTTTTTTTTTTTTTTTTTGTTTGCTCTCTTTTTACGTGTATACGTGTACCTAGCAAAAAACACGATAAGGACAATCATCCGGCGACTATTGATATATCGCAGGAATCGTATTCGGTCGGATATTGATACTTTAAAGAAGCCAACTTTTGAAATTTTCAAAAAAATTTCCGAAAATTTGAAAAAACCACTCAATAATTGAAGAATAAAATCATTGTTTTTTCCAGCTAAAACGTATACTACACTTCTCAATACAAAATCGTGAAGTCAAGGAATCCCATGTTTTATATTGTAAAAAATTTACATTATTCACTTCCACGCTCAGTGGAACTAATAGTGAATAATATTGTTTAGAAGCCGACATATTTCGCTCTATGGATATTTTTCACTCTTCAAGTTGAATACCCTTGGTGGTGTATTTAATTTTAAAGAAATGATTAGTGATTTTATTCAACGAAGCGATTCTGACAAGAGCTTCAATTATTAATATTCAATAATAATAATAATAAAATTGTCAGTATTAGATTCAGTATTTTTAATAATAATTTTTGTCATTTTAAACAGAATAATCCTCGTCCATTTCATTATTCGTGTAAATGATCATTTTTATACAATATTTTACGTTATAATATAGAAAAGAAATCTGCGATTATTTGGATTAACCGTCATTTATTAATACAGTTCAAATGTATTAATAAATTAATATATTAATAATAGATCCCCGGTCATCTATATCTACGTAGGTCAACTAGATCCCTGAATATCTAGATCTTGAGAGGCCAATTAGATCCCCAGGTCATTTACATGCCTGTGGTCATTTAGATCTCCCCGACCAGGTATATCTCAATTTTCCTCAAATGAGTTTAAATAATATTACCAATATTTGAAGTTGAAATTAAAATTGGAAAAATGAAAAACTTTAAGTTTATTTTTTATGAGATTTTCAAGCCCTGAAAATAAGTTCTAATTTTTATAAAATATTTAATGAGTAATACCAAATAACTAATTAAAAAGATCTTATAATGAAGTGTTTTTCTGGCCATTTTTAGAAGTTAGTGAAAGTTTCAAGATTCAGCTACAATAATTTTGAAGTTATGTTAAAAAACAATTTTAAATTTTAAACTTCCGGTAAATAGCATATTTTGCCGTGATTATAAATTTTCTGACAGATTTTCTGCGTTTTTGAAAAAAGTATTGAGAAATTTGAAAAATGACCTTAGTAAAGTATCATCTGGGTGTGATTTCAGATCTATAGAGTTACTGATCGAAACTTTTGAACAAGTATTCTCATGGGCGCCCATTGAGAGAAGGATCAGGGGAGGGATATGAACCTCCCCTCAAAAATTTCAAAAACCATGTTAAATGAGTTTTCTGTGATAACGTTGGATAATATGGATAATTTAAATAATATACCAGTATAAAAATATTACCTGATTTATCAAAATTGTCACCATTTTGTAGACTCAATAAATCGTATTTGTTGAATTGTTCCCTATCTAAATCAAAGAGTATATTATGAATAAAGAGTATTTTGCATTAGTAAAAATATTCAAGTTCAAATTCCTAAATAGAAATTCATAGACTAACCTATATTCGAGTTATCTACGCCCAATTCTAACACATAGGTGCGAAACGTGGTGATTGACAAGAGGAGATTTCTTTTTTTAAGGAATTATTAATTTTTGAAGGGAAAATACTCCGTCGAATGTCTAGTCCAATTATTGAAAATGGAGAATGTATAAAATGAACGAGAAAATCTACCAATTATTTCAAAAGCTAAACATAAAAGCATTTATCAAAGAAAACAAATATAGTAGGCAGGACACTTATGGAGAAAATAGAAATAACAGTATCTGTAAACAAGTACCAATCAGTGAAATCAACCTTAGTCGCCCAAAGCAAAGATAGATGGACACTGAAAGTTGAGCTGATAAAGGTTACATAAAGAACGAAGCTAAAGGATAATGAAAATAGACAGAGGTGATGAAAAATAGTTGAAATAACAAAAGCCACGATAGCAACAAATGGGTTGTAAACGCTTTATATATATATTGAAAACTATTACAAATTAAATCAATGTTCATTGTTCTTAGTTATTTAAGTAGTATAATTTCAAAGCAAAAGTCATTTTTAATTTTTTTTTATTACATGATTCTTTTGATCGACCAATGTAATTAATAAAAAATTTGATCTGTACTTACAAAACTTGTAGGGAGGGGGACATTAACTAATGATGGATTATTGCTGAAACTGGTAGTAAATGTAAAAACATTAAAATTCATGAAAATTTGGACCTCTCCTGAAATTCACTCAATGGGCGCCCTTGAGTATTCCTGTATGAAATAATGTTTGAAGAAAGAGAAAAAATCAAAAAAAACAATAAACATCGTTGTAAAATCATAAGCTTCTTCGCTCCGCTCAAAATTTAAAATTTATTATTTGTAATTGGTAAAAAGTAAATCTAATTTATATTGCATTTATATTGTATTATTATTATATTCATGTAATTATAAAAACTTAAAAATGATTATTTTTGTAATAAACACTAAATTAACACGTTGGATTGAAGCATTGAAGCATTAAAACATTAAAGCATTCACATTGAAGCATTAAAAAAATTGGCTTAGTACATTTTTTTGTGTGTACAAATTTTCGTATAGAAATACTTAACTTAAAGTTTTGACCAGCAACTTTTTGAAACACCGGAATTGCCTCTAGATGATATTTTAGAGAGGCCATTTTTCGAAATTTATCGTCAACGTTTATTCAACAAAAAAGGCCAAACATACTTCGAATCATGGATATTTTTCACTTCTTGAGCCATATGCCCTTGATATATCAAAAAAAAAAAAATTATTTTTTTCTTGCCCAGTTTTATATTGTACTATTAACTGAGAAAAGGAAAAAAAATTGTTTAGAGAAAAATGTGTAAGAATTTTTTTTTCACATACTAAAAATTAACAATGGAAAATATTATTGTTAGACTCATATCATTGTCTTCCTATATTTAAATTTTCATAAAGAAAATTAAAAAAAAAAAATTTAAATGGATTTTTGTCAGATTTTGGGTTTCCAAAATATTGGAAAAACTTTTGAGAATTTTGATAAATTACCTCTTAAAAATAGTATTAAGAGGAAAATTGTGATCAAAAAGTTTTCGGTTGAAACTTTTGGATAAGTATTTCTGTATTAAAAAGTATTAACAGACAAAAAAAAAAAGTAAAAAAAAATATTATTGTAAAAGCATATTAAGCTTCTTCACTCCACTCAGAATCTAAAATTAAGTGAAACTAGTTCGTTGAAATGATGTAGCGTAGAAAAAGAACGTTTAATAGATGCCGTCATTACGGTAATATATGTAAAATTGTATGACTATTTGGGAAGGAAATATTAATGTAAAAATAGAAAGTTTGTAAGGCATTTCGTATATTATTTTCCCTTGGAATTCACCTTGGAATTTCCTCTTTATTATATTATCAATAATATTAAATCGCTTATAAAATAACAAAAGCATTAAATTATTATATAAATATTTTTGATAAATTTGCGTTATTCCATGATAGTTTCCAATAAAATTTAAAATAATGTGATATCGAATTGATAAATACAAGAGCGCTAATTAAAATTAAATGTTTTAATTTTTCGCATTGCAAGTATACGTTTTAATATTTTTAAGAAGGTTTTTAATGGAGGGGAAAGGTTTAAACACCTCCTCTTGTGCGAAGCGCCCTGATTAAACTTAAAGGACCATACAGCTGAATTTTTTTTTATATTATTACATTTAGCGTTATAGCATAACTATTAACAATACAAAACTAAAAGTACCGATAAAAAATCTATAAAAGTATTATTGAGCCAGCTATTTTAAAAAGCCGGACATACTTCGCACGACGGGTGGGATTCTCTTGACGGGTGTATTGAATTTTAAAGAAACGATAAATTATTTCTTCAATAAAACGATTCTGAACGAGGGAAGTTAATAACATAAAAAATAAATGAGAAAAAAAAATGGTAGAAAAATGTCCAACATTTTTTTTTTCAAATTTTGAAAATTTTTTTGCGCCAAAATCTTTCTTATATGACTTTCTATCTATGTTTAAATTTCCATATAGTTGGGATCAAAAAATGATGGTTTCCGAGTCGTTTTTTTCAAATTTTGGGTAGTTTTTTCCGAAAAAAAATAAAAATTGTAGTATTGAGAAATTCAAAAAATGATCTCTCTAAAGTACAATCTAGTGGCAAATCCGGTTTCAAAGAGTTACTGATTGAAACTTTTGGACAAGTATTTCCATAGGAAAAGTTGTACACAGAAAAAAAAAAAAATAAATAAACATCATTGTAATAACACTAGCTTTTTCACTTCGTTCAGAATCTAAAATACGCATAACTTTACATAATTTCGCCGCCGCCGTATACGCGGTGTACGTTATTATGCGACTTTTACGAATCGCACTGTTTAAATGACTATAATTTATAATATCAGTTAATAAGTAATAAGACATATCAATTTAAAACTTTGTAATAATATAAAACTAAGAAACATATTATTATTATTATTATTATTACTTTTTTTTATATGTAATTTTGCAGTAGAAATATTTAACTGTTTATTTATAAACCTATGTTAAACATACTTGGTGATATTTTTATATTATTAGTTATTAGCTACTTTTGTTTATTTCTATGCTTACCTACGCTGCCGTTAGCTTTATTTATTTGTGGTGGTGTTTTTGTGCACAATTAATGTTCTTAATTATTTTTAGACGCAGTGGTGTATTTAGAGGGGAACAAGAGGGGGCGATTGCTCCGGGCAGCAAATTTCAAGAGGAATCACATTTTTATTTGAATAATATTGATAGAAAATTTTTTTATGTCATACGCATTTAGTAGCAGGGCTTATTCTAAAGCGCATTTGGGCTTATTTTACGTAGTTGAAAAGTTAAGACGCGTAGTTGAAAACCAATTATTGCGTAGTTGATTTGTTTACGATAAATTTATTTTGATTTTAATAATTAATAGACAGATATAATTACGTATTTTTAGTGTTATCAATCAATATATTATCTAAATATAGGGGAGGTTGGTCCAAAATATGTTTTAAAATTTTAGTCAATACAGAATTAAGTTCTATCATTTGACTACATTTATGATAAAAT
>JAIPRM010011382.1:0-12939 GCA_025469315.1 Stegophylla sp. TES_Ste_2020
AATACGCCCGTCAAGAGAATACCACCCGTCGTGCGAAGTACACCCATAGTGTGAAGTATGTCCGGCTTTTTTACTTTATTATTTTAAATACTATAAATACTTTAAATAATTTATATACGAGTTTATATATTAACTAAACCAGACAAAAATAAATTTAATTTTTAGAACAAATAAAATTCTAAGTTAAATTTAAATTGATAAAAGTATTGATTACAGATTACTCATTGAACAATATATATTATACAGGCATACACTCATTTTTATTAGATTTATTTATCAGATTACTCATTGAACAATATATATTATACAGGCATACACTCATTTTTATTTTTTTATTTTTAAAGTTTACCTACAAAATATGTGGATAAGGTCTTTGAATCAAAAAAAAAAGCCGGACATACTTCGCACGATGGGTGTACTTCGCACGACGGGTGGTATTCTCTTGACGGGCGTATTAAATTTTAAAGAAACGATAAATCATTTCTTCAGTAAAACGATTATGAACGAAGGAAGTTAATAATATAAGAAAAAAAAATGTCCAAAATTTATTTTCACATTTTCAAAATTTTCTTGCGCCAAAATCTTTTTTATAGGACTTTCTATCTATGTTTAAATTTTCATAAAATTCGGATCAAAAAATAATGGTTTCCGAGTAATTTTTGTCAAATTTTGGGTAGTTTTATCCAAAAAAAACATTGAAGAATTGAGAAATTCAAAAAATGACCTCTCTAAATTACAATCTAGAGGCGAATCGGGTTTCAAAAAGTTATTGATCGAACCTTTTGGGCAAGTATTTCTATATGAAAAGGTCTACACAGAAAAAAAAAATAAACATCATTGTTTGGGCGCGTAAACTGCGCCCAAACGACCTTTTTTTTTGTAAACTGCGCTCCGATTTAAATCCAGGTCAAAAAGGTACATGTAAACTGCGCCCGAGATTTCATCAAGATTAAAAAGTATATAATATGTAAACTGCGCCCAACAAATATTATCTACTGATAGTGCCTAATCAGTACATGCGGTATCGGTGTGCTATATACGTCTCAAATCTCAGACATTTCGGATACCAATTATTTTTTCTAAAATACAGTGTTTGTGAAATTAGCTAAAAATAAAATAAATCCAAGTAGAGACTTACATTAAAATAAGTAGTGTTAACGAACCGTTTAAATTTCAAAATTCAAAAACAAAACAAAAATGTGAACATTTAAAAACCATAATTAATAGATACAAAAGTGGTACAATTCCAATATATCAATATGTCTCAATAATTTGTTATTATTTGTCTTGATTTTGTATTTTTGTTTTATACCTACTAAAGTTTAATTGTAACGTAATTTGATTTTTTAAAACATAATTTTTTAGCTAAGCATAATTCCAAGTGATAAAATATACCTAATGATTTTGTAATTTTTTTATACATTTATGATGATGATAAATAATATATATATATACGTATAATAAATTATTTACGTAAAATTATAATTTTTATTATTATAGTTTATTGCAGCTCTACTTATCAGTAATATTTTTATCTGCACTTATCACCACAGGATGATTTACATATTATCTTGTTTCTATCCTTGATAAAATCGCGGGCGCAGTTTACATGTATCTTTTTTGATCTTGATAAAAACTCGGGCGCAGTTTACATGTGTACCTGTACACTTACCTTTTTTCCGGGCGCAGTTTACAATCGCCCTATATAATATCTTGGGTTCATTAGGTATAGGTATTAGGTACTCAATATATTATCTATATCATATTTGTACATTATTATACTCGTTATTGTTAACTAATGGATAACTTATAATTATGAATCTACTTTTTAACTAAAAATCCTTTATTAAAGGTTAATCGTGTTGATTCATAATAATTACGTACTACGTAAGTAACTAAACATTTGTCCAAAATACTATTATCCTTAACACTTAAATTTGAATAAGTAAAAAAAGTACTCCAATTTTAATTAAATTTCAATTTAACAAAATTAATAGATAAATGACAATGAAAAAAATTTCGATGTTAAAACATTCTTTAAGTGAGATGGAAAAAAAGTTACTTATGGAAAACAGTTTTTATAGTAACTTGAACATAAAAAAAAAACAACCAATTTTTTTCCCATGTTTATAGACAAAAAAAGGTGTAAAAATACCTAATAAAGAATATGCCTATATACTATATAATATGCTTGAATATAATTTTAAACTTAAAATAAAAATTTTTATATATTATGAAATTATTACAAAAAGGAACTTCACCATTTTTTGTACTATAGATACTGATAATTCAATTCGTAATTCTAAATTTAAGCGAGTTTACATAATTTTTGGTGTGGAAAATTTCGAGTTTTAGGTGCCATTATCTAATTTATTTTAAATAATTCTAAAATAAATATGTATAATTATGTATTAAATACTATATAATACTTTATAATACGAGAAAAATGTCACAACTATTATTTATTACTCATACTGGAAGCATTTAGTAGATTATTACAAAACGCCTAATTAATGTTGCTTATCAGTAAACAAAAAACATAATAAAATATAGATAAACATAATTAAAAATATAATTATAAGTCTATACGAGTCGAGTCGATTTTATATTTAAATTAAATACTTTAGTTATGAATACGTATAATATTTTGGGTAGACATCATAATTTTAGTCTTTAAATTTTAAGCATTGAAATTACTTTTAAATCAAACCATTTATAAAGACTGATGTACAACAAAATAATTAGTTTACGTATATCATAAATTTTGTTTCTTGGAAAAGAAAATTTGTACAATAAAATTATTTTATAACTCGCTAGGTAATATAATAGAGAACATTTGCATAAATATAAATAATACAAAAAATAGTTAGAATAAATATAATGAAAATATATGACAAGAAAAATAAGAGTAGAAATTAGAAAAATGTAATGAGGAACTACGAAAAATAAAAAAATACGTTAAATTATTATTCTTTAAAATTTTAATTATTCGGCACGACCTATTAGTATAAATAAAACCAAATAGAATAGGTAGTTGTAAAAACATTATTTTTATTATTTAAGACATTATTTTTATGTTACAAAAACGAGAAATTGTTGATTCACCTCATGAAGATTTATTTTATTTCTTTATTTTCACGTATAATTTTCAGTTTTAGGTGAAATTAGGCATAAAAAAGTCCAACATTTAACTGTAACAACACTTTACATTAAAAAGTTAAACATAAATTAATTTGTAAAATTATTTTTAATTAAAAATATTAATTGATAAAAATTATAGATATTTATTTTATAAGGAATTTCACCAGAAAGAGTAAGAGAAAGGACACTTTAGGGCTGTTGCCGGTTGTACGTGACTTGAGAAATGGAGAGGGCATTAGCGATGGCGATCACAGTAACAACAAAATAAGAAAGGACGATTCGTTTTGCATCATCCTGTCGAGTAAGCCAATGCATATAGATGATGATGTACTTCATGGATATAATGTGATTTTTTCATTGATATATTCATTTTTAAAATTTTTTTTTTCTATAAAAACAGGTCCGTCATTCCGAATCGTCATCTGCTTGATCATCGTAATGGTTGTTTTACTATACAAGACGGTTTACATAGATTATTTCCACGCGAAGAATGAAAAATCTTCAATATCGATCACCAAGACTTCATGGAACTCTACCAAAACCTTATATGGTCAGTGAATACGTACTTTATTTACGTAATCATTAATCAATAATAGTAATAATAATAATAAAAACTATGTGTTAGTAGGTAAGTATATTAGTATTGACATCATGTTATGATGAACTATAATGGACTTAAATAAATATTTCATAAAACTTTTATTCATTATATAAAAATAAAATTGTGTCAATAGGCAAGTGAAGTAATTTTTCTAAATTTAATTAAATAGGTTAGGTAAGTAGCTTGTTAAGTAACAACTATCAAGTTTTATTCCACTTCAATATATTTAATTTTTTCTATTATTTATTTAATTTTTATTACTTCTTCGAAAAGATAATTATTGGTCCCACTGAAAAAGTTCGTATGGGGGACCAATAATTAATAATTGATTGGAATATTGATGTATTATAATAATAATTGTTATTATTTAGAAAGTTCTCCTTGAGTAAATAAAACTGTTAGATGGAGATTTAAAAGTGATTTCTGAAACTTAATTTTAATTTTTCTAACTAACCATCATAAGTATTATTAGCTTAACTATGTAGGTACCTACTGATTTGACGTAAAATATTTGTAAAGACAATTTTTCATAATAATAAAACATGTTTTATGATTTACGTAATATATACTTTTCTGCATATCCATATAAATAACTGATTTAACTTTTATATTGACTGTACACTTTTTATTTTAAATTAATAATTGTCTTATTTTTATTCAAGTAGTTAACTATGTATTTTCATTAATATATTTGTACGCAAATTCATAGAAGATTATTAGGTAAGGTGTTTGTTAAATGTTTTAAAATAATAAAAATGTGATGGATATTTATTTAAAAGTTACTACATTCTTTTTTTAGATGACGATGAAGGAAAACCCAAAATTGAAGTGATTGAAATCCTGCCCAATTGTGGATTACAAACTATTTGTTCTGACAACGCTTTTCCAATTCATATCTATACTGGAAAAAACAAAACTGACTTTCCGAGATTATGTATCATGGGAAAATAGTATGTATAAAACCTGAAATGTCAAAAAATTTACCACAAATATTATTCTTAATTGTTTTTAAAACAAAAATATCAAATAACATTTTTAACTCAGAAATAATCTATATTAAGAACAATTAGCAAAATTTATATAATTTGATAGATTCAAAATAACAATTTACGTTGAATGCATTGATTTTTTAATCATGATTGCCATTAATGCCTAGGCATTTAACTAAATGCCTTTTCCAAGCAAATGATAAAAATGAAACCTTTTTGTATTATTAAAAATGTTAAACTATATTTTTTTATTAATTACTTATTGCTGCTTTGATTTTACCATAAATAGGTACTGCTGTTAAAATAAAATATTCATAATCTAACTATCGCCCTCAAAAAATAACATTTTAAAAGTACTAACTAAAGTAACATCCTTATCTAATTTCAATATAACTTTTTTATTTATTTTTTATTTCCGTGCTATATTACCATCACATGTATAAATAGTAATTACCTGAAATTAGTAATAAATAATTAATACAATGATTATGAAGAAAACATGTTTTAAAATGACATAAAAATGTTTCATTTTTATTATTATTATTTGCTTATAAAATAAGTATTTAGTTAAATATTTAGGCATTTATTTTTTAAAATATTTTTTGCTATTCTATATAACATTTATATATAAATGTAAAATATATTAATTTGTAAAATACCTATGTGAAATACTTATAATTTAATTTCCTCAGTTAATACAGTTTTAAAATATTAACTATAAATAAATCCATAGTAATTTATAATTAGTTATGATAATACGAGTATAAAAAATTAATGAAAAGTTACATTATAACTAAAAATTTGTGTTAATTTTAGTTGGTACTTGTTGTTATATTTTATTGTTCGATAGTATTTGTTGGATTATGAATATTTTATTTTAAAAGCATTTATGTTAAAATCAGAACAACAATAAGCTAATAATAAGAAAATATAGTTTAAACTTTAAAATTCTATAATAAGTGTTCATTTTTATTATTTGCCTGATTTAAAATAGGCATTTAGTTAAACGCCTAAGAATTTAACTAAATACCTAGGCAGAATAATAAAATCACATAAATGTTAAATTCTCTGACTATTTGCCTAGGCATTTAGTAAAATGCCTGACATGATTAAATGCCTACCATATTATGTGTGTGTGTGTGTGTGTGTGTGTGTGTGTGTTAATCAATCGATTTTGTGAGTCCGACAATTTCCCCTAAATATATGTATATCATATATACATATAGAATCACTTATATATTAGGGGGTTTTATTATTTTTTTTTCGGTCCCAATAGGTTAATTTTTTACAAATGGACCTTAGAAAGATTATTCTAAAATGTCTGCTTCCAAGTTCAAACCTACGAGTGGCACATACCGAGTCTGTTTTCCATTTAATGAACATAAGAAAATCAACGCAATTACTCAAACTTAGCTAATAGAATAATTTATTCTTTAATTTCTGAAAACAACACTTTATAAAGAATTAAATTTCCCACAAAAAACGTCATTAATAATAAATTCATGAATTCATTATTTTAAAAAATAAAAATTGAATTTCATTCGATCTCGAATTTTTTAAGAGAATTTTTAAACGAGCATATAAAAATAATTTTCTCCTAGCTATTCATGTTTACACCGTTTACAGGTTTAATCTAGGAAGCTGAAATTTTTGGAGAATTTAAAATTAGGTCTATTGCTAAAATATTAGCTTATGAGATTGAAGAAAAAAAAGAAATTGAAAAGACAGACACTCTAATATATATATGCATTATTCATAAGCGCGTGAGTAAGCAATTAATTCTTACTCACATATTAGCGTTTATGAAATACAACACAAAAGTTTTATATACTGTGTTATCTCTATATATTAGTATTAAACATTTTTTTTAGCGTTATGTCATTTAACCGATCTGCTGGTGGACGTGGGATTAACATAGCTGTAATAGAACCTACAACGTATACCATAATGGCTGTTAAAAACTTTGATACATATGAATATAGTAGTTCAGATTTGGATGAATGGCTTGAACACATGGTCCAAACTGGGGATGTAGTAATATTTTTTACCTTTGACGAAGCATCAAAAAAATTAACAAAAAACACAAGGAACATCTTGTATAATATGGGTAAGTTAGTTTTTAAACAATAAAATGAAAGTGTAGTTTTAAATTAGTTAAATAACGGGAATATTCTATAGTATTACATATAATTTAATAGGTCAAATTATGATCGATTCATCTAGCTCTTTATTTCACAAAAAAAAAAAAATAATAATAATAATAATAATATATTTATAATCTATTTATGAACAGTTAGGTAAAATAATTATTAGAATATAACCAAACATAATATTATATACTTTGTTGTATAAAATCAGACATGAAAAATGATTATATATTATAGGTCCAATTAATAGTATTTTCCATAAACGATTAGCATGAAACATTTCAGGTAGTGGAAAAATTCAAGATTTGTGGTATAGGTGTCAGTGGTACATGATAACACAAAAAGGAATCAACGGTATCACACCATATGAAAAAATCACGTACTCGCATAAAAACAATTGGGCTGATGTACTGGACGAAAAACTGTGTGTGCCGTTTAAAAGTAAATATAACATCATCCAACAACACTTTAATCACAATAATTATGATATATTGATATATTTTCTAAAAATTTATTTACAGTCACTGGAAATCCGATCGTATTAGATGATGTATCAAACAATCAAAAGTCATTTTGTAATACTACATTACTGTGGACAGACGAGTATGCGGCTTATTGTAATACGAGTGAGTTATTATTAATTATTTTTGTCAGTTATAGTGTGTCATTTGATTTAGTAAAATTATGGGTTTCGAACACTTCAATCGGAATGATTTTTGTATAACTATAATATTATAACTTATAATTATTATATATATATATATATATATTATTATATTATTAACTATAATATAATTTAACCCCAATACAAATGCCCAAAACAATAAATGGAATATGTTATTCAAAATGGGTATGCTTGAAAATATACAAATCTCTTTGCACCTTCTCGTTTTGTCTATGCGTGTTTGACATATAATGTGTGTGTTAAGTTGAGTTGCTTAAAGATATTTTAATGTTCTTATTCATTCACTATTAGTGGCTTCTTGTCATGCGCTCGATTGATTGACAGTTGAAAAATGTTGCAGGTTATGAATACACCGGAAGCGTTAATTATGATCGCCAGACAACGGCTAATCGATTGCTCGACTGGGCAGAATAGGCGATGGAGTTAATCGACACACCGTCACAACGTTATCCCGTTTTTTTTCTTTGTTGTTGCCATTTTATTATTTTTATCGTTTTTTAAAAGGAGTTTGCTCTCCATGCGTCGGGACTTGGCACACTCTACATCGGCGTGTCACGAGTATGTTACTGAAAATAGTACCTTGAAAAAAATACACCGAAAAGGTGTGCCCGAGGAAAAAGTAGCTAAATGCATATTATTATAATATTAGCACTTCGAATGTACGTGTCAGTAAAAATTATTATGAATGATGCATACGATGCATTATAAAGATAATAATTTAAACAATAAGACAATAAATAGATTGGCACATACACGGACTGCAGAGCACGATACTAGTACAAAAAGTTAAATTGGTAAACACACCAATAAAACAAAAATTATTATTAAAATGCAATGTCGATTAATTACATTGTGTGAATGTCTAGGTAAAATTTAAATTACCTTGCACGAGTTTATTTTTTTATTACAGAAAGGGCAATATGATCTTTTCAATTAAATTTGGTGTGTGTGTGTTGTGTGTGTGTGTGTGTGTGTGTGTGTGTGTGTGTGTGTGTGTGTGTGTGTATAAAGAATAGTTTTCATAATTACTAGTTAATATTAGCTTTTTAGAAACTTTAAATAATTTAAATACATAAATTATATTTTTTTATGAACTCACTATAATAGTTTCAATGTATTTTAATTATAGATAATATTTTTATAAATTAACATTTTTATATTGATATACGCATATGGGCACTTATTTTCTGGGTACTTTCTTTCCGGTACTTTTTCCAGGGTACTTTTTCTGGTTACTGTCGCGGGTCACCGCCCATACACGTCATACAGGGTCATTCGACTTTCACGATACACAAATTGTAGTGATTTATATGTACATGTAGGCGTATAACATGTATGTATAAATGCAGAATACTACATGCATGATAATAGCGTGTATAAAAGGCGTGATTCTTGCTGTTTCCGTAACGTGAAATTTGAACGACTCCGTATATTGTATTATAGTATATATTATGTATATATACATTGGTTATTTTTTCTTTGTCAAAGGAAAGTGGTAGCGAGCTTGTACGTATGTATGTGTGAGTTAATGTATATATATGTATGTATATATATATGCACTGTATTGTAATACATATGTGCACATACAATAAAAATAATGCATTATGCGCCCCATAAACAGTCCACGGCTGCAGGCGACGATTTTCGAACACCCGCACTCGACGATTAATCAAAACGATCGCGCCCTCTCGACGAGACGACCCCCTTTTCTTTATCTTTTTTTTTTTTCTGTATACGTGTAAAGCGATTTCACACGGGTTAAGTTTTCTGAATGAGACTCGCAAATTCACCTATAAAAGTAAATTACGAACAGGATACACACCGCATCCGAAGCTAATCGAACAAAAATGCGGGTGGACTGCCTGAAGTGACATTGTTGTTGTATAATGCCCGGATTTTGAAACCACTGGAATTATAGTACCTTTTAAACGCTTTATTGCGGTTGTGAGTTTTCGCTGCATTTTTTTTTCTCGAAAAAATGTTTAACTTCAGCTGTTACTGAGGATAATGTATTAAATGTATTAAAGTGTCTAACTTAATATTCGAAAAACTTAATTTCGTTGCCATAATCAGCTACCGTTTAAAATTTTTACTAACGTACCTGTTGAGACTTTAGATTTGAACAAATGCTGTGTACTCTCTCATATAAATGCATAATATGTATAAGAATAAACTATAATATATAATATATATCACCACTGACTAAAAATATACAATACCTATGTGTTTATTTTGTTTAATTGTCGAGACTATCACTGCAATACCACTTAGGTAACTATAAAATTACTTATTTCTCAGGGAAGACAAAAAGGGGATTAGCTAAGTTTTAAAGGAGTACATATTTTTATACATCGACCATGTATGAAATACGTGTTATCACAAAAACTGAAATTTTGGTGGTAAATATTAATTAAAATAATGTCCAAATGTTATTATTTATGGTGTTATTGCAGTAACAATAAATTTGTGTTGTGTAGTTTGTAGTATAATTTATTAAATTAACTTTTACGTGTTAAATTAATAATCAGTACTTTTGTACAAAAATACGTCCTATACAATAACGAAATAATATTTTATAATTATTTATGTATTAGAATTTTGTATGCTTAAATAAATAAATATGTACTAATGAATAGCAAATGATGAAACTTGAATGTTTTGAATACTTAAACTAATTGTTAAAGTTTAAACAAAAAACAACATGTTCCTAGAAATAGTTCAAATATTTATATTTATAGTAGCTAATTAATTAATTAATTGTTATTTTAGAAAATTATAATTATATACTTATGTCTATATAATATATATTGATTTTGAATTGATGGTTTGATTTCTTGAATGTCCATCCAATTGCAAAATTGATACCTATTAATTAAGTGACGGCCAATGGGTACCTATCATAATTCAACATCCACTCTAGATTTAACTTTACAGTTAAGTAGGCTATGCATAAGAATAAACGAGAAAAATAAAACCATGACTAAGACGTTGATGAACCACTTGATTTGCCGGAAAAAGAATAAAAAAAAATTGTTTTCGTAATTAAAATAATAAATATAATCACTGGACATAAATTCACACCTACAAATCGCATTTGAGTGGTATGCTATTGTCCTAAACTCTCAGGAAAAATTTTAATAAATGTAGGTAAAAAGTACCAGTAATGCAAAATAACGCTAAACGCCTCTTAATGTGATGGTGTTATAATTGTTACATACTATGACAATATGGGCAGTGATTGTACAAAATGAAAATAATAAAAGCTGATTTACTGTTATTTAATATACTGAAAAAAAAAAAAACACTTGAATTATATAAAATGAACGAAATATATACTTACAAACATATTTTTTCACAAGTAATAATAAGTTGTCTATTCGTGTTTTCATTATTGTTAATATTTAAATGAAAAAATAATATACGAATTCTAAATTAAAAACATTTTGCAGACATGCAAAGAAAGCACTGAAATAACCAAATAGTGACGTTTATGAACAATATTGAAACCTTAAACAGTAAATATATAATATTAATAATTGTTATTATCAATTTTACTGATATTGTTAATTTATGAAATATTTGAAAAAAAATAAATAAAAATCCGTTTAAACTTCACACTAAGGGTATTTTTATCTCTTCGAGTAGTATGCTTGTAGTGAATGTATTGAATTTTAAATTTTTAATAATTTTTTCTATAAAATGATTGTGAGTGGTGCATCAGTGTAGTATACGCTGACCCAAGGGCGTGCCTAGGATTTCATTTGGGGGGGGGTTTATAACTTTTAGACTTCATTACTTGTGTAATTTAGAATAAATTATATAATAACTAATTACCCGACGTTGCCCGGAAAAACTCCTTTTAGGTGTAAAACGCTGTGGAAGCGTTGTCGAAAAGAAGAATGTCTTTTTAAATGTAAATTATATAATATTAAATTTGTAGCCACATGTGTAATTATATGGGTAATATTGTTGAGTGCTATATATTTGTTATACTTAGTCAATTGTTTTTGCTTTTTTTTTTATAATCATCCGGCTTCATCCGTGTGTATATTTTTTACATATTTACAATATTATTTTAAAATGTTATGGGTAACATTGTTGTGTGCTAACTATTTTTTTATGCAAAGTCGTTTTCGCATTTTTTATAGTACCTCCTTGTATCTCACTGAGATATATGTCTACTTGACCTGAAAAAATCTCAAAAATCCTTAGTCAATTTTTTTTTTTATAACCGTTTGAATTTAGAATTTCGCCTGAATTCGTTAGTTATAACTAAAATCACGCACTTTAACGTACATATAAGAAATTTGGTTAGACCCATTGTTTTGAAATTTTGTGTCTAGATAGAAAATTTCATTGCGAATATTTTGGTGTAATAAAATTTCTTGCGGACAAAGAATTAAATATTTTACAGGGGTAAGACTGAAAAAAAGTCGAAGTCAAATTAATGGAGTATTTTATTTCTAGACACTAATTGGTGTATTGTTATTTCCTTATGTTATCCTACGTATTTTTCAACGTTAAATTTAATACGATACAAGTCGGTAATTACGGTGTGGCCTGATGGAGAGAGAGAGAGAGAGAGAGTGAGAGAGAGGGATATTAGGTTATACGAAAACGATTATGTTATACGGCCAGTTCAACTGCCGATCTTTTTTTAGTCATTTTCAGTGGCGGATTGTACCGCCGCTTCTTCAAATAATAATTTTTATAAAACAGTATTTTGTGGTAAAAATAAAATTATTATTTTGACAACAAACAATTAAATAAGGATAATTGTTGAGAAGTCGTATTATAGTACTAATTGTATAATCTGTCGTTATAATGTATTGCACAATTACATTTTATAGGTATCTTAAAATTTTTTATATTAACTTAACATTAAACCATATTTCGTCAATCTGGGTGGCATTTTTACTGTTCTAATAAATTCATTATAAATCATTAGTATATTTATAGATGATAGTGTTTTAATAAATGCACTGTTCATTAGAATCATAGTTAATAGGTACTAACCTAATGAAACTGATGATGTTTAAAAGTAACTCAATATGACACATACTAATGATTTACTGAAACAAATTTTTAGATTCTGAATGAAGTGAAGAAGCTAGTGTTTTTACAATGATGTTTATTATTTTTATTTATTTATTTTTTTTTATTATTTTTTTTTTCTGTGTACAACTTTTCGTATAGAAATACTTGTCCAAAAGTTTCGATCAATATCTTTTTGAAACCCGATTCGCCTCTAGATTGTACTTTAAAGAGGTAATTTTTTGAATTTCTCAATTCTTCAATGTTTTTTTTGGAAAAAACTACCCAAAATTTGACAAAAACGACTCGAAAACCATCATTTTTTGATCAGAATTTTATGAA
>JAIPRM010011384.1:0-12938 GCA_025469315.1 Stegophylla sp. TES_Ste_2020
CATCTGGGTATGATTCCGGTTCTATAGAGATATTGATCGAAACTTTTGGTCCAGTATTTCTATACGAAAAAGTGTTTACAGAAAGAGAAAAAATAAAAATAAAAAAAAATAAACATCATTGTAAAATCATAAGCTTCTTCACTTCGTTCAGAATCTAAAAAGGAAAAAAAAACTGATCTTCAGACCCGAAAATCGCTTAACCCCAGTACATTGACACATACCTTTATGAATATTCAACATTTCTATAATGGAACACTTTTTTTTTTTTTTTTTTTGTGGCGGTTTTCTTATTTAAAATCTGTATAAATTAATAATTTAAAAAAAAATTAAACACCAGTTTTTCGCTGAATTCATTAAATTTTCGGTTGAAGTTTATTTCGACAATGTCGTGTTTGTTATCGGATCTATTTATTTTTGGTCTTTAGAACGCGCTTTGGTTTGAAATTATTAACAACGTAACAATTGAAACGCGAAAATTTATAGTAGTATTGTATTTCCACACGATCTTGAAGATTTCACCGAATAAATTAATTCAAAGCAATATTTAAATATTCGTTACAAACCATTTGTCTCTGTGAAAATTGTTTATTTCACGAAATACGTGTCTATGGAGAATTTGATTAATTATTACTTATTTCGATTTATCCCGTCCCGCGCAAAAATACTTGTGATAATAATTTTAAACATTCCCAGTGTTAACGTAAACAGTTAATTAATTATTTGGAATATAACTTAATAATTAAATGTAAAATAAATCGAAGGCGATGGATGACTTATTACGCACAATAATAACTATTATGACAGTTTGAATAAATGATTTTTTATAAACGTTTGAAATATAATATCAATACCTAATAGTAATTATTATATAAAAATAATTTACCACATTATTTTAGTTTCTGAGTGGGACGAAGAAACTAATGTTATTAAAATGATGCCTCTTTTTTCTTACTTGTCTAAAATTCTAGTAACTTTTTAGTAGAGTAAAGTTACTAAGGATAATAGTATTAAATAAATAAATAAAATTAAGGATAATATTATTAAATATTCATAACACAGTATTTATAAATACAACAAATTGGTAAAATGCAATACAATCTAATTAAATGCATCCGTTTTTAATTTAGAAACAGAATGGAAATAGAAATTTATCAGTTTGTTACAAAACTTATGTAAGCAGCACATTGGACTCACATTAAAATAATGTCTATAACTAAGTAGAACATGAACAAAGGCTTTATTTCTTGAAACTAATGCTTGAAATTTAAAATTAATTTGATATAAAAACTTTAAACAATCAGTCACTTTTTAATTTGTAAATTAATTCTACATCATAATATTTTTGTAAAGTAGAAGATTTTATTATAAATAATATAAAAATTACATTTTGAACCCAAACAAATTATGTATGAGACTCCTTTGTAGTATTTCGAAATTTTCGATTTGACCAAACTATGACAAGTACCTTCAGTTTCAAAATACAGCTTGCCAGTCTATTGTAATGTACAGTTCGTGTCTTTAAATTTAGCACTGATCCTCTTTAAAATACCAAAACCTCTTAAGGCTTAACTATAATTTAATAAATATGTCAATTTAAACATAGATACATTGAAAAAAAAAAAATTCATAATCACAAACATTGTCTTTTTATGCTATTTTTTCCTATTTTTGTAAAAAGTATTGAGAATTATTGAAAAACGACATTTTCAAAATACTACCGGTACGTGATTTCTTGTCAACAAAGCTTCTTCTATATGAATCTTTTGGACGAGTATTTTTATACCAAAAAAAAAAAAAAAAAAAATGTTTCCATAACAATAAAAAAATACATCATTCTATAAGAGCTCTATAGCGTATTACCTTCTCTCGGAATCTAAAAAGTTCTTTATTAAAATTATTTCAGTTTTCAATAACGGGGTAGCAACCCTGTCCACTAATGCAATCGCCACTGCATTCGGTTTTATATATTTTAATGATTAAACGCGGTGAGTTTGGTGTGTTGCAGAATAAACGGCCGATTCCTGTTTAGGTGGGCGAAGGATCTAATTATTGGTAAATCACCATTGGTGACATTTTGATAATAATTACTGACATACTATCAACGGTGTCGACACGGGTTCGTGAGGAAGGGGATGGAATTTTTTATTTTAATTTCTTATTTTCAAATTCTCTGAGGGAAGAGAATGCTTTTAATTACGTGTGTTTTTCTTATTTCCTTTTTTGTTATGTACTACCTGAGTAACCACTTTTCCCGGAAGTAAAACTCGTTCGAAACTTTTCTCCAGCATCTCTTTGTAGAAAAGAAATTTAATCTTAATGGAAGTTACATCGGAGAGATCATTTTTTTTTTTTCTTACGAAACTCTGAAGAATTTCTCAGACAACGAGGAAAATCTACCGATTATGTTTAAGTGCAAACGGTAAAACATGCCGTTAACTAAACAATTTTCATAAAAACAATTTTTGTTTATTTTTCTCCGAGTTATCAATAATAGTGGTGTAATATAGTTCGATTTGATAATGTTTTCGAAACAAATTGACCACTATTCACCATAACGTAAAGATTAGAAACTATTGGAAATAAAACCCCTTTTTTTCGATTTAATTTTCAGAACTCATCCAAAGTTTTGTATAAATATTTTATCAGAATTTTAAGTTTAAACGTGATCATGATTTTTATGTGAAAGATTGGTTTACAAATGTTTATAAATACCCTTTATTAGATTTTCATAGTACAAATTTCATTTATTTAAAAGTATTACCATAAAAAAGGTGTTAGATAATTTAAATTTTCATCAGTTGGGAAAAAATTGAGTGGAGTAATACAGACTTTATAACATATTTTTAAAAAAAATACACCTCTGTAGAGCTAAATGAAAAACTGTTGAAATTTTGAAAAGATATCGTTTTATGAAAATCAATAGTTAAGTTTTCTATTTATATAGCCACAAAATTTCATAAATATTAGCTGTATGAATTATTTTAATTGATATTGTTTTTTATTGTCGTTAAAAATTAAATTTAAATGTATGGCAACATATTAATGTTGTTTCAACAGTCTTAAAAAAAAAAAACAGTAAACAAGTGAAGAATCATTTCGCTCTACTTGTGTGATAAATTTGATGTTTCTACGGCTGAGGGCTATGATTTTTCATATGATATTTATGACATTTTTTTTTATTTAAACTTTTTCTCATTCATTTGCAACGCGTAATCCGGTAGAAATACGTTTATTCTCCGAGTCTTTCTTCACTTCAAACCCAACAGTACTTTTTCGTGGAAACAAAATTAATTTGATTTTCTGGCATTTGAGGTAGGTACAACGAATCTATCTAAAAAAAAAAAAAAAAAAAAACGTTACCGAGTTTGAGACCGATTGTATCAATACTGATATTGTTCATATCGATCAGCACGACAATGACCCGTAAAGCAGCAGAACGCCATTGGCAATAATACGCTTATTGGTACGGAAAAGAGAAACGATCAAAAAATATAACAATAGAGACCAACTATAATAATATACCCGATACCCGGTCGCGACAAAACCTTCATCGTTTCGGAGTAGACAAAAGTCGAGCTTTTTCGTTGGAAAATATGTGGTACGTTCGAGTTCGAATAAAATATAACATTCTCTGGTGTACGTTAATTCTACGTTTGAAAACTTAATTTATAGTAAATTTTGTTGTTTTTTATATTCTATTTTTGTTGACGAGCAAAACGAAAAATAAAATAAAATTTTTAATATTTAACAAGAACAACACGATTGTAAAAATTTTTTTTTTTTTAAATATATCTGTAAAATATAATATTTTGTAAATTTAATAACTATGTTGTCGATTACTATCTTCACATTAAATCACTTAGTCATAACAATATCCTTACACATAATAATAATGCTTACAATGTTATTTGAAAAATCAGTGCGTAATAATTTCTTCCGCAGAAACCTATATTTATATTTATTCGTGTAAATTATTGATTTAATTCTCGGCATAACAGTATGTTGTTTAACGTGAAATATCAAAATATAAAAAATTAAGTAAAAAAAAGCCGGACATACTTCGCACGACGGGTGGGATTCTCTTGACGGGTGTATTGAATTTTAAAGAAACGATAAATCATTTCTTCAATAAAACGATTCTGAACGAGGGAAGTTAATCTCATAAAAAATAAATGAGAAAACTGCTGACAGATGGTGATTTCGTAAAATATACAATGTTACTATGTCTGGTATAGATAAGTCTTTGTATTACTATTAAAAAGTAATTCAAAATGTATTGTTTACCTTTTTTAGAGGGGTTCATCGATCAGAAAAGGTCAATCACTAGTGTTCAGAGAGTATAATATATAATTCGGAATCGAGATAACAATAATATGTCTTTTGGAATGAGTTAACACAGTTTTAACTAGGAGAACTATTATTAACACTTTGTCCGTAAAGGAGTTGAGGTCGATTTCTCGGACGAATATATACAATACGCTCTCGGGGGGATATTCGATTGGTGGACTTTGACGCGGTGGAGTCCATTTGGTCTTTATGCATTATACGTTCACGGCTCCACGACGACGTCGTCCCGTTACGGAAATCTCCCAATATCGACATCTCCGTTTTTTCTTTGTTTTGTGACGCCACCGGATCGAGACAGCTGCGTAATGGAAAAACTCTTTTGGATTTATTGCCGTCAAGCCTCTCGGGCGGAGTCCCGAAAACCTAACCAAATTTCCTTGTCTGTGTATTCAAATTGTAACAATAGTATATGCAATGCATAATATATTATAATCGTATAATTAATTATGCAGTGTGGAAATTTTCACGGTTTTCTGCAAAATATGGATTCCCGTCGTTTTGCGGACAAATGAATTTAGATTCTGAAGGGATCAGTGACGGACTAAGAATAAAAATCGGTCCTGGGGAAACAGAAATTTCGGCCCAAAATTTTATTAAATTTTTATTTATTATACACACACACACACACACACACACAAAAGACTTATTTTTAAGTTATTAAATATTGTTTGCTATACATTGTACAATAGTTTCCAAAAGATCGACTGATTTTGGTACAGTACCCAGGGGCCAACTGGGAATAAAAATCGGCCCTAGGGAAACAAAAATTGAACAAATGTAAGAGTGATTTTTAGTCTCTAATTTTTTTTTTGGATATTTAACTTAACTTAGGCTTACACTGAACACTGGCTCACTAATATACTACACTATTCATTACATATTCTCATTATATTATTATTATTATTATTATTATTATTATTATAAGACAAAATCGATTATTCGATTAATTTGTCTAAATAAAACTAAATATATTAAGTATTTTTTACGTTTATTTAATTTTAATTTATCGGCCCAAAATTTTACCGGGCCAGGCCCTAGCCCTAGCCAGTCCACCCCTGGAAGGGTGCAAGAGAAAGCCAGTGGTTTAGACAAATGATGTGTGTGTTTTTATGATGTAAGTAAACATATTTTCAATCCGAAAAAAAATACCCGAGATTGAAATAAATTTCGAAAGTCTGCAGCTAAATGATGAGTAATTATTTTGACAAACGTGCGAAATTGATTTTTCACACCAGTGTGAACTGGTGAAATAACCATTTTCGTTTTGTTTTTTGTTTTCAATAAAAATCCCATAAAACTTTTATTCTTGAGAACAGTTGAAGATTGTTTCGAACAAAAGATTTCGGCCGTTTCTTTCTATATAACACCCGAACGACAACCCGGACAACGACGGATGCGAGTTGGCGGAATAGCTAATTTTAAAATAAATTGTAGTCGTCGATATACTCGACGTGTCTCGTTCGTGCGTTACGCCTACGCGTGTTCACAGGCTCCGCGCACATTGGTGGCACTAAACTTTTTTTTTTTTTTTAAACAAGTGGGGCACAATATTTTTCCCACTAGAAATCGGAAACCCCGCGACATTTCAACGCTTTAGTTACCCCTCCCATTAATATCCGATAAACCTTCATTCTACAAGAATAATCGATCAAAAATCTTTAGACAACAATAATTGACAGTTTTATATTGAGTATGTTCAATAACTTGTTACATAATTACTTTTTATCCGAAATTCGTCTTTGATAAGGTTATTGTTGAATTTTTCAAAATTTAAGCAATATTGCTTTTGTATTAGGTAGTAACAGAATAATCTGTGTCCAGCGTTAACACTTCATTAATATAATGATAATGATTAATTTTTGCTTGTTTCGAAAGTTTTGGTTCTTTTTAATGATTCAAAATTATCACAACTGATCGAAGAAAGTTTGACTTGTATGCGAGTAGACAACTGGTATGAAATTTTTCACCCTGAAAACAATAAATCGTATATGTCATAAAATAAAAGGAAAAATAACTCTGTGATTAGTTAAACCTGCTGTCGTTTGATTCGTAATTCTAAAATTTTAACTGTTGTAAAAAATTATTCAGAAGACTAAATTTTATGCAAATTATACCATGTTTAACTCTATAAGATGCATAGAAACATGCGCATAATCGTATGATGAAAGAAAGCCGTTTTTACTCAATTTTTCGGCAGTTTTTCTTTGTTTTCGGAAAAAATATTGAGAATTTTCAAAAATAACCTGCTTAAAGTATCAACGAGATACGTTTTTTGAACAAGTATTTCTACGTAAAAAAGTGTTTCCTTAACTTTTCATTTCATTCAGAATCTATAATGTACAAACAAATGCTAAAACTTTAAACTATTGCTAATTTGCTAAGCACGTGCCACCACATATTTTAATATATTATTTAATTAAAGTCTGTGTGGTTTATTCAATTATTCCGGTAGCTCATTAGCATTCGACGTGATCGTATTGAGATAATTGTTGTTGATTATAAGAAGAGATTTTCATTGATTTAATCTTTTTTCATCAACTTTTTTCGATAATTTTTGGGAGTTTCTAAAAATATTCATTGATCTTATCTTTACATAAGTTTTGGTCTGAAACAGTTCTAGAATGCTCTATTATTGTTATGATATTAGGATGACTATTTTAAATGTTTTTTATGACTATTATTAATAGTCGTATAGGAACTTACGTACATCATTTGTATATGTCATTAATGCCAGTGTAGGGACTCACGTACGTCGTACGGCGCTACTAAAACTCGTGTAGGAACCAACACGTGTATCTTTTTTACCAGCTTTGGCTCGTTCAAGAGTTTACTATATTCCCCTATAGGCTATAAGAACGAAACACGTGGACCGGAGTGACGTCTAACCATGGGCATGTTAGTATTCAATAATAATTAAACATAATAAATAAATCATTTATTATGTCCCTTTGTCCCTGTGAACTTTGAACTTTTTGTTCTATTTCCAAAAGGAATTTTGGTTTCAAACCAGTTATGTCCATAAAATAATTTGCATTAAAGAAAATATCGCACTTTCGTTACGCGGAAAATAGAAAAATAATTAATTTTTGTTGGTTTAATATATTGAAATCAAAACTGTACATTTCAATCCTGAGACGGGAATCCAAATAAAAGAGAAACTTTGGACACATTCTTGTCTTGCGTAATAAATTAGCATGGCGACTATTTCATAAAATTAATCAATTCATCTCAACTCAATTAGAATTTTTATTCTAATTTTTTTCAAAATTCAAAACCAAATGGTAATGTATACGAATACATATTAAAATGTTTTAATTATTGTTGTAGAGTTATGTATTCGAATATAAATATTTTATAAATGTCATTTTTCAATTCAATTCAAAATTTTTCACTCATTTTGGAAACCATTTATGTATTGAATGAGTAAGTTGAAAAAAATAATAATAAGTATTGAAAACAAAGACATATGATTTCACATCAAATTCGTCATTCTAAAATAAAATGTAGTCATTGATTTTTCAAATTTAAATGCGGGACGTCTTTTATATGCCCCGCTCTGAACGCTGCTGTAAACGTAATAAAAACCGGAAAAAAAAACTGTTCGAAATTATGCAAAATCGAGCGTAGTTAATGCATAAAATACGATTTTTTTTTCCCCTTTAATTTTTTGTATTATGAACAACAACACTTTATTCGTCGTGACAAGCGCTTGTGCCTTTCTCAGTACGACGGACGTGAACGACATTATAATATTATTCAAAAAGTAGGACGATTTTATTTGCGGTTACGGGGCGTAAAAATAAAACGACTACCGAAACCGATGATGACGAAACAAAACGAAAATCACAATAACCCCAAAAAGTATAACGTTTTAACGAAAATGAATGCATATTTATAAATTACAGATTTTGCATGATATAATTTTTTTAATCGTCTTACACTATTTCGTACAGATTATGTTTTTAAACGTTGCCGTGTATAAATCTCTTTGAAATAAATAATCAAAATTAATCACCGAATAAAATATATTGAAAATACCCAATAAAAAAAAAAAAAAAAAAAAAAATCATTAAACTTTATTTGCTGAGACCTACCGATCAGAAACGAATTCGACCGTGAAAGAAGAGTACCACCAGAATATTTCCATATTAAACGTAATTTATCCAATAGAATGTTGTTATGATTGACAGGGCTTTTTTAAAATCAGCAGTAAAATCACACATCATTTTGGTTGTACTCACGTCATCGGTATAAAAATCAACTAAATTGGTTTCGGTAGATTTTTCTTCGATAAAACCATGTTATGGCAAACTCAGAATATTTTTAAAGGAAAACTTAAAAAAAAAACAAACATACAGGAATCGTATGAACATAATAACAATAATACGGATTAGAGCAACAAAACTATATTTCCATTGTTCAGGAAAAATTCCTAACTGTGAAAAATGTATTTCATTTTAACTTTCTGTTGTATATAAATAGAATCCTTTGTACCTCGTGAATATGAAAGTAAGATAATTCTATCGACTTATTGTTTCTGTTTTTGTAACTCGAGAAATTATTTCGAATCACATGTTTCGAAAAGTAAACATCTTGTAACGATATAATTTCACCACATTATGATTCAACAGCAGTCATATCCGAACTTAATCCATCCCCCAAAGTAAGATTTGTACAAGTATAAAATGCTTAGTCAGTTTTTGCAGAGTATGTGAATCGTCGCATTATATGTAAATATGTAGATAATTTAACAAATGAATTTTAAAAAAATATTTTTCTCATATATTAAATGTAAATACTATATAATTAATGTAAGTACCAATGTCTTTACCTCCCAAGGCAGGCAAATGTCCAGGTCGCCTATACTTTGAACCGGCTCTGAGTTTTAATTTATACTAAGAAGTTCTGGTATTAGATTTTTCTAATAATTTCTTTGTAGAACACTTTTCAATAATACGATCAAATTGTTTCATAGAAAAAATTCGAAGTATCTAACAGGTACTAGTTAAAGAGCTATCATAGAAATACGTTGAAAACGAAGCGAGAAAAAAAGGAATTTCACATTAATTTAAAAGGCAAATTTAAATGACTAATCCTAAATTGATTACTTGACAGGCGTTTAATATTTAATAGCACACACAAAGCGTGTAAATAATTATATTAGATTCTTACAGTGATATTTATGTAAACACTTTTTAGTATAGAAATACTTGTCCAAAAGTAAAACCAAACAAATTTTTGTGACCTAATTTGCCTCTAGTTGGTACATTAGAGAGATTATTTTTCGAATTTCTCAATTCCACATTTTTTTTTTTTTTTTTGGGTGGGGGGGATAAACTACCCAAAATTGGTCGCGGCACGAGCCGCAGTCGAGTGATGCATTTCGCCTAAGACTGAAATTGCCTTCCCGTATATACTATTTTTGTCACACCTCATAAATTTATAATACTCCTTGGACAACTTTTCTTTCCGTGCTGGTGCGTTGTACGTAAAGTAACTTTACCGCTTAACCTCATTTATTTATTATAATCCTCGGACAACTTTTTTTTTCCATGGAGCGTTTACGGACTTTGGGCGGGAAAATACTTTTACTGGACGGATAATAGTCACTTTCGACCGTATCTACCCGTATCGAAAATTAAACATTCAGTGCAGGTGTGACAAAAAATAGTTTTTGGACGAAAAAAGTCTGAAGGCTAGTCAATTAAACTTTTCCAAGGCCGCCATACTGGACTTGATTCGGAATTCGGATCAGTATTTAGAACTCTTCACTCTTCTCTACGTTAATGGAAGAAAAATTACAAGTTTTTTTTTTTCTTTTTCAGATGCCTGCGTAGAAACCGACTAATTAATAATCTATTCGCATTGTTTTCACCACTATACGATTGGAAAAACATCTGATTATACGAGTAGGTAAATCAATTATAACCCAAAAAAAATTTTTTCACATTTTCTTACGCATAAATATTTCTTGTGTTATTTTACGTCTATGTTTAAATTTTTATAAAGTTTGAATTCAAAAAATATAGTTTCCCAGGCGTTTTTGTCAAATTTTAGGTAGTTTTGCCCAAATTTTAAGAAAACTATTGGAAGTTTTGAAAAATGACCACCTAAAGGCAAGTTGTAATTCAAATAGTTAATGATTGAAAATTTTGAACAAAATTTCCATACTAAAAAGTGTTTATAGAAAAAAGTAAATAAAAGGAAAAAAGAAAAATCAATGTAAAAATACTAGCTTTTTCACTGCTTTCTTAAAATCTGGGTTTCCGCGTTCAATACAGGACAATAATTTCATTATGTAAGTTCAAATTTTACTTATAATACAATAATTATTATTTTACTATTATTAAGTCTTTGTTAAAATAAATATGTTGTATCAAGATACCCGATTCAATAAGTAAATAAACTTTGAAAATAATGTATATTTTTATACATTTATTATTTGGCTCAGTTTCCCAAATCAATTGTCATGAAGATGTGAGATAGTGACATGTTTGGACATTTTCCATACCTAACTTCACCAACTGTATTAGTAAACTATTTATTTAACATGTAAAAAACTTCATTTAAGTTTAGTATTAATTATTTAGCACTCGTATGTAATTTTAACTTATAGAAAAAATAGTTGTTTTTGTAAATCTACTTAATGATATCACATTTATTTCACACTGTACTTTCACCTTATGGTGTTATAATAAATCTTAACAAATGAATGAATATATTTTTTAAAAATGATCCTTAAGTGACCCAATTTCGATGGGGGGTATTGATAATTTTTTAACTCATATTACGTACGTACTATCACGATATAGAATAAAATATTATCCTCAAATATTATTTTACATTCGATAAATTCGTGGATTCTCAATAATGATCTAACGTGAACTGTAATCGTTGTAAATCATATTATATAAATCAATCAAGTGCCCCTATACGGTACGTAAGTACTGTGTTTAAAAAAAAAAAAATAATGATAATAAGTCATTATTTGTTTTGTTAATTAGTATTACACTGTATGGACACCGAAATTTTTCAATTTTCTAAAACCAATAACACCTTGAAAAGTTTGGAAACCACTGACTCGATGACTTTTAATGGGGAAAAACGTATGTGGTATTAATAATACTCACAGAAGGAGACTTGTTGCCTACCAGCATGTTAGTGCATTTTTAATTATTAGCTAGATATTATATTATCAAAACATAAAAACAGTGTTTTCTTTTCGCAGAATTAATTACGAATAATTGGCCCGCATTTCTAAAAAAAAAAAAAAAAAAAACATACAGTTGCCACATCGATCGATGGTACGCGATAATAAATCAACTGTTGTGGACGCCATTCGGTTGGACGTTATACGTATAATACATACGTATATTAATTATTCATAAGTTTCATTATAACGGCTGTGAAAAATAATATACGAAAACCGACAACGGAGTTCGGATGAGAGAATATAATATTTTATATGACATGTGAATAATTTATTGTGACTGTGCCCTATCCTACGTCGTGTTTAATACGATCTATTTAATCTACTTATTGGTTGTATTATATACTAACCTGTTGGTGGTAGATTTTATGAGTGACAAGTGAATTTGTTGAATTTTCAAATTTCAATATGGATACAAATTATCGTATGAGTTGTATTCTAATAGTATAATAGTAGTTTTTGATTAATATATTGTCGGTGTTAAATTTCATTGTTTCGATTTACACATTTGTTGAATGAATTAATGTTATAAACAAAATTATGATTTGACAGTATTGCAAGCACAATGTAGATATAAACACGTATGCAAATATATAAAATATTAGTTAATATTATACAATTATAAAAGTGTTTTAAAAGATTCTGTGATGAGAATTATTTTTCTTTTATTTAAAATTATTTTAAATTAAAGCCAAGATAAGTAAAGTAAAGTAAATAAAATTGTAATAAAGTATAGTAGAGTAAAGCAAAGATAAATAAAGTATATAGACAAGAAAGCTGGACATACTTCGCACCATATCGATAAATAATTTCTAGAAAAATATTATTCTGGACGAAGTATGCCAATAGTAAAAAGAACATATAATAGTCTTCATTTTTAACACACTCACCAAGAGTATCTGATCCGAGGAACGAAGAATACAGACAGGACGAAGTATGTCCGTTTTTCTTGTCTATACTTTACTTTGCTTTGCTTTACTTTACTAAATTCAGGAATTGGTAGTAAGAAGTAAAGTTTATGTATCGTTGGTGGTACTTGAAACATTGATGAGGGGTGAGGCTATGAGAGGGTACGTGAGTGAAAAAGACGTTGAGAAACACTGACTAACTTATTTTATTGTTAGACAGAGACAACAAATATATTATGTGTTCAATACTCTTAAATTAGAAAATACTTATACAGTACATAAAGGTAACGAACAGACGTCGCGGTGGCGCTATTAATTTGTTGATGGATTCCGTAAGTATCACTGTAGTGGCACTGGTAAGGACTATAATTATTTTGATCTAATGTTGTTATTTGTTATAATTATAATATAATGTGAGAATGTCACATGTAAAATAAAATTGTCCATAAATTCTATGGAGACCATATGATTTA
>JAIPRM010011385.1:0-12938 GCA_025469315.1 Stegophylla sp. TES_Ste_2020
AAATTTTGGACATTTTTTGAAAATTTTTTTTTTTTTATTATTAATTTCCTTTGTTCAGAATCGTTTTACTGAAGAAATGATTTATCGTTTCTTTAAAATTTAATACACCCGTCAAGAGAATACCACCTGTTGTGCGAAGCACACCCATCGTGCGAAGTATGTCCGGCTTATTTTGCTTTTGTTCCGTTACGCGAGCCACACGTTGAAACAAAGGTGGAGGGGGTTGTTTAATTTAGGGAAAAATTTGAATTAAAAATATATTAATAATCCATTGACGAAGAAAATCAATATTATACTTTACAATAAGTATAATAATATATTTTAAAATTAGTGAGAATTTCGGTATTGAGAAATCTATTTTACTACGTATTTTAGTGAAACCAGGTTTGTAGTTGCTCCGCGACATGCTCTTAATATATGTCATAAATAATCCCTTTTCTATTTACATTTTTTCTCTATAATTTTCTTCTCTTTTCGCGAGTAAAATATTCATAAATATACGTTTTCACGTCTGTTATTCGAAACACCATTTCATATCAAAATGTTTCTTCTTTTAATAGCGTGCAAAACATAGCTAGTAAAAACCAGATTTTCCTCTAGATAGTGCGCAAGAAAGGCAACGTTTATAACAGCCGTAAAATTCTACCTGAGGGGTGAGGAGTGAACAATACCACCTATAGTGCAAGGTATTTCCGGCATTTTTTAGTGTGAAAAATGATGTACGTTGAAAACGAACGAGTACATATTTTTTACTCGGAATGTCAATTAATTTTTTTGTTTTATATTATTCGAAATTTGCCGCCCCTCCACGATTTACCGCACGTCCCTGATTACCAACCCGCTCGATCATTAAACCGGTTAATATTAAAAAGAAAAGGACGCACTTACCTTTATCGCACTGTAAGCCATCGTATAACCCGTGGACGATGCTGTTCTTGGATAGACAAATTTTGATCACTACTACTACTACGTAACAGCGTCTACCATATCCCCGCGTACATAAGTGCTTTGAATAAATATGAACAGCTCACCATATACCGTCGTTATCGGCGAGTGATAATTGGTGCGCGTTTTAATAATAATAATAATATAATACACATACGTGTAGAAAACGAAGCGTTGAGACGTTATTACGCATAATTATTATCGATTACACATTACACGTCTCTACAAGATGTATTTACACCACAGAGAGTAAGTAAAATATATATTATTATATTCCCTTATGCGTGTTGTCCACGTTAGATCGTGAAAGTTACAAATGAATCTGAATATCCGAACATAATATATTTATTTTCGTACCATGTTTATTACTGCTATAGAGATTCCGAACGGAGAGCTCCGATT
Organism: Stegophylla sp. TES_Ste_2020; assembly: GCA_025469315.1. NCBI lineage: Eukaryota > Metazoa > Arthropoda > Insecta > Hemiptera > Aphididae > Stegophylla > Stegophylla sp. TES_Ste_2020. The sequence goes on from JAIPRM010011385.1 coordinate 1,348, forward strand.
CGTCTCGTACATGACAATAACTTTCGAGCACGTCAAACGGTTTAATAATAGAATATTAGTCCGTGTTGAATACTATCGATTTGGCCGAGTTTTCAAATTTTAAGTTCTCATGACTAAGAATTGATACAAGACACTCAATGTGTCTTGTAAAAATAGGAACTGTGGTAGAGACTTGTGCCCGACTTCCCCTCTGTCAAGCCACACTGGTTTACGATTAATGCGTTGTCGTCAATAATATTTTTATATGATGTAAGTAAAATCAGAGCTAAAAATGTTCAATATCGTTAAATTATAATATTATTAGGATGTCCCAGTACGATTTGACAAATGCGATGACTTCTGTTCAATTATTAATTTTTAAATATTATTACTGTGGCATTGCGCTACAGCAATAATGTACATACACTTTTTTTGAATCTAAATTTTCAAATTTAAAATGTTATACTACAGTTTTAGAAAAAAATCAAAATAGCTATTTTGTAAACTTGAATAAAAAAAAAAAAAAAAAAAATGTTGGTTGTCAAATCGTATTTGAGACACCCTGTATATTCATTTAATTGCTTTTGATAAGTGATTACGGTCTTCTTGCACTAAGAATTAATTTGCAAATGATTTTATGACACCAACTTAAATAAAATAAAAATATAAAACATTTTCAATAAAAGTTATAATACACAGATTGAAAATTATTGTATAAATACTATATTTTATACCAGAGCCGAGAAAAGTCGAGAAGGACTGACATTTAAAAAAATACCCCACCCCTTACTTATAAGTATATTACATTGTGAAATATTTATGAATAAATTAATTTAACCGTTTAATAAAAATAATAATCAACTTTTTGAACTTCTCGATAGAGAAATTATTAAGGAGTTGGACACATAATTAGGTAGTGTCAGGCTATACATGCATTAGATACGTATTATATAAATGATTCACAAATAATGTCTTTAATATATATTTTTAATCACATCAAAGAAATAAAAATACACACACAAAAGAAGTTCATAATGACCGAAAGTAATTTATTATTTAATTTTAATACGTATTCGGTACGTCACACGCAGAAATGGATCTTAATTCGTGTATTTTTAATTAACGTACAAGAGTCATTAACTGATTGGTTTTGAACAACTCTCCAGAAGTGTCATTCTGCGACACAATGTTAAAACCGAAATAAATAATATTATTGTACATTCAAATCGATTTTGACATTAAACATAATATTATTAAAATAATAACTAACATTTAAATAAAGTTCGATTCGATTACTGTATGGAACGCGTAGTAGTTGTTTTTGAAATTTGAAATTAAATTTGTGGTTTATTAACGACAACGGTATAACTTATAATACACGGATCGATAAAAAGTAAATAATTTTAATAATCGTCATCAATGGTTGTTTTATTTCAAAGCATTAGGATAAAATATGTAAATACTGAATACTATTAGAAATAATGTTCTTCTAATGAAAATTAAACGACACGACGTTGTGTACGACACTTGTGCATTATTTTTTTGGAGCACTTGTGATTGCTAAACGTCAGGGCCGCATTGAGTTCCATTGGCGCCCCTGGCGAATCACTGCATTTGCGCCTCCCCTTGTCACTACTCAAAATTAGAAATTTCCATATTTTTACGAAAAACCATTTGAGATATAATATAAAACACGTATAAACATATAGTATACCTATGTAATAACTAATACATTTTAATAACTATTTGTTACTTGTAATCATATAAAATTAAGTTTTTTTTTTTTTTTTTTTGTATAATCTTAAGTTACTTTAAACGTAGTTAAGTTTGGTGGATCATATAGTATGTATTATTTTCAAAAATAACTACGCAATATTAAACAAATGTGCATGTTTCAAAAAATTATGCGAAAAATATATTATATAAGTAATATTGAAATTGGCGCCCCTCTAAGAATTACGACTGTGGCCCATGCCCTTTTGCCCTGCTCTGAATACGGCCCTGATAAACGTTTCCTTCTTCCTGGTGGTGTCCTGTGATCAGCCTAAAACGTCATATTACGCCCGATTCGAATGAATGAGTAATTTATAACGCGATTTCGCTATATTCTATATTATATCGTCTGGTAAAATACCGTGTAGAATTAATATTAAGAAACCATAAAAATGATGTAATAAATTAATTATTTTAATTAGCTACGTTACATTAAAATATTGGTTTCATTTTATTATATCGTTAAATTATTCGTGTGTTTTATTTTTTCTAGGACGCTGTTATCGTCCGCCACTTAATTTGCTGCGACTTATCAAATTGATATTATTATTATTATTATTATTATTATTGCTATTGCGCTATTGAGTCATCATCGATACCCGAAGGACTGCAGAATATAGACAACCTTGTCGTGTTCGACAGGAAACGAAGCACCTTTTTCCTTGTAAAAACTCATTCGACATTATCAGGAGTCACGGTACAGACTTAAAATCTATAAACGGTGGCCGACCAGATCAAATCATAAAATTTTATGTCGCCACAAAAACTCCCGCATTGATACAAGAGTTTGGATAATTTTCAAATCGTGTTTTTTTTATCGAGCCAATTAATAAATTAATTAATTGATTAACAATAATTCATTTGAAAATGTATTTTTGATCAAAAGATTTTCGATATGTTTTCAATCTATATGATGTATATACAAGGTGATTCACTAAGCACGCTCACCATTTATATTTTATTTATTTATTTTTTTTTAACCGTAAAAATGGAAAAATTTGGATTTTTTTTTTTGTTTTTTTTTTTTACACTATTCAACTTAGTATAAAAACGATGTTTTCTATAACTTTTTTTTTTTTTCATATCACCTTAACCTATCAGGATGGTCTGTGGTGATAAAAATTTTTTTTCTTCAAATGGCACCTCTCCTATTCTAACTACAGAATTTTATTCAGGTAATTTTTCTATGAATATTTTGATTTATTAAAATCAAAATTTGTACAAGTAGTATATATTTTACAAAATTAAAAATTAATTAAGTGTTAGCTTAATTTATAATCGATGAACGTGAAGATGAATATCCGTGGTGCAAAGTATGTCCCCAGCTCTCTTGTCTATGCTTTACTTTACTTTTTTTTTTTTTTTCGTATTAAAGTTAAATTTGTACTATTCTAAGTCGATGAAACGTAAGATTTGAAAAACGGTCATGACTACAATTTTGTGAAAATTCGTATTAATTATTTTTTATCTTTGGATTTTTTTTTTTTTTTCGAACCGTTTTATTAGTATTTTAAATGGTAATTACAACAGTCTTGAAACTGTATATTTTAATTTATGCATGAAAAATTTTCGATATATTTTTTTCTTAAAATTTACCTGGGTATATATGGAACTTTGGAGTTATATTTAATTATTGACAATGCATTTTGCATGTAAAAAAAAAAAAAAAATTGCGTATTTTTGTAAAACTAATTCATCGCATTCATCACTTAGTCTGGAATATAAAACACACATTGAAAAAATAAAAATACGTTTCACTTAGAATCTAAATAATATGAATTACAGTTTGATTTTAATACGAAGTTTAAAATAATATAGTAATTACAGTTTGTATTTGCTCTTTGACGTATTTTCCCGTCGATTTCAACTCGAATCAAACAAATAATAAGATTAATTACATAGTAATTTTTTAATTACATAATTGTGACTGATTACACATCGTATTAAACCCGTGTTGACATCAACTATTGACCGGTTTTTCCTGTTATCTATAGTCGACTGGTAATGTTATGTTTCAAAAAAATAATAAAAACTATAACGATATTGCGTTATAATTTATGGTATTGAGTGTAAAAAAGATTTATTTTTATTTTTAATATTTAATCGTTTCCGGTATCACGCCGCCGCGGCGAATGATATCAGCAAATATCAAACAAACGTGTCTAATCTGAGTTATCCATGGATGGAAATCGAGTGAAAATGCGTGTTAAGTGTCATGTGACAAATATTAGGAACGTAACAAAATCAAATGTATAAAATAAGATTTGCTTTCAAGGGATTCGGAAGAGATAAATTATCAAGGGATTGCTATATAAGAAACGTAGTGCGATCTATACACGTTATACAGTGTATTCTTGTAAATGATCCTGATAATGTGTATATGAGCACCCATTGGTGGTGGGTCAAGGGAGGGACCATCCTGGAGAGTTTCAAAAACCACGATAAACGAAATTTTTTTTTTTTTTGTCAGAATTCGAGTAATCATTTAAATAAGATATCAGTAAGAAAAAAAGAAATATTACCCGATTAGATTTTTAAAAATTGTCACCATTTTGCGGACTTTAAAAATAATATATTTGTTGTATTATATTTCTTGTAGGAATTATAAAGTACATATATAACGAATGAAGGATATTTTGCATAATATGTAACATTATTGAAATTAATATCAACTATCGAACTCCTAAATAGAAATTATTAATTAATTGTTGAAAAGGAAAATGTCGAAAAATAAATGAACCAGAAGAAATCTACCAGTTATTTTAAAAGTTAAACATAAGAACATCTATTAGGAGCAAACGAATAAAATGTACTAACGAAATAATGGTACTTGTAAATAAATACTGGCTACTGACAGGCGAAATCAATGGTAGAAGACCTAGTGGTCGCCCAAAGCAAAGATGAATGGGCACACTGAAAAGTGAACTAGTAAATGTTGCACAGGAAACAGAGCTAAAGGATAATGAAAATATTAACAGGTGGCGAGCATTAGTGGAAATAGCGAAAGCACTAAATATACATGTATATGTATTAAGAACCATTTTAAATCATAACAACGTTGTTATAGTTAGATATACGTATGAGTAACTTAATAAATGAAAAAAAAAAAAAAATATAAGAAAAAAGTGTAATTTTTATTTTTATTTTTGTTTTGATTACTTTTTTGACAGGCCACTTAATATAAAATTTTATCTGTAATGACCGTATTCAGGGAGAGGGGGGTGAGGGACATTACTGATATGGATTATTGATATTACTGAAACAAGCAGTAAACATAAAAATGTTAAAATTTATTTAAATTTGTACCCCCCCCTCTTTAAGTTCACTTAATGTTCACGCTTGTGTGTGTGCGTGTGTGTGTGTGTGGATTCGCATATAGGTACGTATATTATTGTCCTGCACGGTTCGGTCTATATCGGTCCAATTTGGACCAGACTGGATTAAATATTAAGTTATCTCTGCAAGAAGGATTTCTTGAGTCCTTGTGGATGAGTTTTCCGTACCCAGGATAGACCTATATAAAATTATTTTAAATTTTCAGTCTAATGAGATTTGAAAAAAAAAAAAAAAAATGTAGTAGTCGGTTCGCGGTCCAAGTTGGGTCCTTTGTTGAAATTCTCAGTCTTCAAAATTACGCTCCATGCAGTGGTAAGTAGATTCACCAATAGGTATATGTGCTTCTCGTAGTGCATGCATATGTCGTTAGATCAGTGGTTCTTAATCGGTGTTCCACGAAACGTGAGTATTCCGTGAACTCAGTTTCCGCCAAAATGTAAAAGTCAGCGAAAAAAAAATTCACAAAGTAAGTGAAATATTTTCATCTCGTCGTCTTGATATTTCGCCTTTTATCGATTTCCAAAACAACAATACAACACGTGTACCTCAAAAATATTTTTAAATGCAAAGTGTTCCGTCATCCTCTAATAAAAATAATAACTGAAATAGAAAGTAAACAGATTATGATATTATGTACACACTTTTTTGTTCAGAAATTCTTGTCCATGAGTTTTGACTAGTAACTTTTTGAATTGGAATTTGGCTCTAGATGATGTGGTACAAGGACATTTTTTGAAATTCTCAATAGTTTTTCCAAAATGTGGAAAAAAACATCTATAAAACTCTTTTTGTTTATCTAAACTTTATGAAAGTTTAAATATAAATAGAGTATAATATGAAAAATATTTTAGTAAATGAAAATTTTATAGTAATATTTCTATTTTTTTTTCCATTTTCTCAGTAACTGTTCAATAGTGGAGTGAGCAAAAAATAATATTTTTATTTTTTTTTTGGAATAATTATAATAATAAACTTCATTATTTTTAAGTAACATTTTCTCGAATGAACTTAAGGTTCACTCAGATTCGTTTATTTGAAAAAATCATACGTATAACGGTAAGCAAATATTTTTTTATATCCATTTAAATTTGAATTTGTACAAAATTGGTAATTTTTACATAAAACAATGATTCTTTTACATTAAAAAAAAACATTTTTAGCATTTTATTCTTAATTCCGTAGAAATTAAGTCTTTTGAGAAAATATTCTACATACACGTGATTTTCTACACTAAGTTATAATATTTATGAAAATTGACTTAGTTAGAATTACGGTTAATCCAAATAACAGTAAATTTTTTTTCCTCCTCATAATGTAACGAACTATAAAAAAATAATTGGTCATTTACACGGATAATAAAATTGACATGGATTATTCAATTATTAAAAAAAAAAAATTGTTAATCACACGGAATATAATATTATATTGATTATTATAAAATGTACATTAACTGTTGCATCATTCAAAATTATTTTATTAAAGAAAACTAGTTTCTTCGATTCGCTCAGAATCTAAAATAATGTTCACAGGATTTCGAATTTAAAATCATATAAGGTTTGTAATTGAAAACACCATTAATTTATGTGAGAATATCGTTTAGTTTTTCGGTGTACTTTAGATTAACATTAACACATACCATTAACATCACCGTAGAACATTAAAATAATAATAACATTAATTTAAATCGTACCATTATTATTTTAGCGAATGCAAAATCATGATAATCGTTGGAATTGTCGTGTATTTTTGGAAATATTTCCAATTTCAAATCATATTATTTTCGAATTTATTATGAAAGTGATACGCTTAGCCACATTTTGACATTATTGCTGTACTTAAAAATGGAAATTAGCTCAATCGATTTTTGGGAAAAATTTCCACTCCTTAAAACGTCTGTACTTATCCATATCTTAGTATATTTACAATTATTTTCTATATTCTTAAATATAATATAATGTTAACATAGCCTTATCACATAATTAATTTCATATATACCTCAGGGATGATAATAGTTTAACAAAAACATTATAACAATTATCTAGGTAATTATTGTGCCATGTACAACCATTTGGTTTGTTAATACTATCAGAGCACAAATAATCTTTTAGTATAATATCAATTTGATGTGCTTTTTATTTATTTATTTTTTTGAGTATACGTATAAAACAAAAAAACATCGATTTTCTTTTTCTTGTTCAATCACTTCTTCAATTTTTCTCCACGAGAAGACACAACAGAGTCCTGTATAATCCAGAGGTGTCATCCTGAAATAAAAAATTAGAAACTGAATCAATATAATGTCTATTACGTATTTGGTCTTAGACGCGTAAATAACTAGTAATAATATGTGTTATTTTATAATATGTTCAGTGGCGCACGCATGATTTTTTTTTTTTTTTTTTTTGGGGGGGGGAGGGTTATTACAACATTTGAAAATCAATAAAATCTTTTATCATTGTAAACCGCATGAAGTATTGATGAAAATTTGACAACTGTAACAGCAATAGTTGACTTCTGAAAAACCATCGTATATTAAAAATATAATAGAACGAATTAATTTACTTACTGTCCGCTCAAAAATGATAAATTTTTTTTTTTTTTTTAGAACTTAAGGCAAACCAACGTTTTAAAAACGATGTCACGAATCAAAATCAACAGAAATCATTTGTTTTTGATACATCGGAAACGTGTACTCTCACCAATACAGTAAAACTATACTCCAAAGGTTAGGTTAGTTTCACAAATCAAAAATTCTACCAAAAGTACACCGCAATAGTTTCAAGGAAAAAATAAATTATAAAAATAATTTCAAAACAAGCTTATTCAAATAGTGTTTCGACAACATTTCAACATCAGCAAACTTCAAAGCTTATGATTTCTGGAAATATCAGTTCATACCATTGTTTTCTAAATCGAAATATAAAAAATAAAAAATAAATAAAATTGAAATCGGGGCGAGGTGGGTGGTAAAGTGGATTTGAGACAAGATGATCACAGTGTCTAGGTAATTAAAATACTGAATTTTAACTCAATGGATAAAAGGCACTTTAAATTATTGAAATATTCTGAAAACAAAATTATTTCGAGAGGGGTTATAAACCCTTAACCCCCCTCTGGGTGGGACAATCCTGTATAAAACAGGACGTATGGTCACCCTACGTTATACTCTAATAATATCGTTCGACTTACGGTAATACTGTCGACCAACGAAGTGTTATACATTTCATAATAGACATCTCTGATTTCGGGCAAATCTATTTCGGACCTGCCCACGATGATTCTGACCAATTGTTTGTCGTCGGTTCCTAAACCTGCCATGGAATGATACAACGATTCGGCGTAGAACTCAGTCTTGTTGTGTATGATTTTCACTATTAAATAATATATATTATTATGTTACAAGATTACTGTATCTCGAGATATTTACACAAATTATTATAATTTTTTTTTTTTTTAAAAAATTCTATCAAATATTTTGTGAAAAAAAAAAAAAAAAACGATGAGATTAAAATTGGAAGTTTTCGATTCGTTCCTCAGGTGTTATAATATCTGTGCCTAAAGCTATACCAGTTTTTTTAAAAAAAAAAAAAAAAAAACTCTCGGCTTGAACACGATAGTTTTATTTATTAATTTTCATTCCACACCAATGACAGACCACTGCTTTCAAACGATTGTGAGTGGAGCTCAATGGATATAATTGTGTCGCTAATTTTTTAGCTTTAAAAGAATGCAAAATACGAATTTTGACAAATTATTATTGGTGAGATTTTCTTGTCTCGTGTGATAAAAGATTTCGAATAATTATAGTAGAATAATCCGGTTTGATTTAGATTTTCTTTTGATAACATTTAAAAAATTAAACGTTTATAACTTCATGAATCGTGATAAACTACCAGATTAAACCCTTAGAACTTAAAATATCAAATAAACTACTCGAATGTAATAATAGCAAAATTAAATAAATTTTTTTTTAAAAAATTTGTGTGAACAAATAAATTATAAATTTTTAAATCTTCAGACATTAACAAAAAAAAACATTTGCTTCTTTAATAAAAAAAAAAAATGGAATCCAAATCAAAGGACTTTCAAAGGCATATTCTTCAGATATTGAAGCCAATGAAGAATTTGCAATGGATGAATTTGGTATCAATAGAAAAAAAAACTCCTAAAAATGTTGCAAAAGCTTTTATTATTAGCAGAGAAACATTCCCTTTTGTGTACCGGATTTTACTAATATTTCAAATGTTGAACATTGATATTAAATCAAAAGCGAAATGTCCCAAAGTTGCACACCAAGCCGAGGAACATATTATATAGATCGAGCGGTGTGAAGCGAGGGCCACAAGGAGCGTAGCGACGAGTACCAAAGTACGCGCAGAAAGTGTTATGATATCACAACATCAACCAGAAAACTAGAAATGTTCGAAAAATTGGATCGGTGGCGTTGCATTTAAAATATTGGTAAAAAAAAAGGCATCGGTAGGATTTATATATATTTTTTTTTCAGGTGGAAAAAAAGTAAGTATTGGAATTTACATGAAAAAAAGTTGGATCGGTAAAATTTACATACGCTCGCTTATTAAACTTTTTCCAAATGTTTTAAAAATGTTTCTTTTTTTTTTTTTTTGTAATATTATATTTCTATTTTAAATGCGTTTATATGCAAATTATTATGTAAATATAATACAACACAAATAAACATAGTGACTAATTAACATTAACACCACAATAAAATGAGAACCATTGTCTACAGAGACAGGGTTAGGTCTGGGTCAGCGCGGATTATAGTTTTAGGAGCGAAGCCTTTATTACTACTGTTATCAAATAATATGTATGTTTTATTTTTGGTAATTAGAGAAAATTGATCGGCAAAAGTTGTGAGATTTTTAAGTTATGAATTAATATAATATAAATACGAACCTATGTTGACGAGACCGTAATACAAATCATTGTTTCTAATTGAATCTCCTATAATGTTCAAGATATCTTTTTTCAATATTTCCTTCAGTTCTTTGAAAAAAATTTTCAGTTGCGGTAACGACCGAGTTGTGAAAATCGTAATAAGTGAATTCACCATAAAATTGTTTGACGGATTTTCCACTTTGACAAAAAAAAAAAAAAAAAAAGAAGGTATAAATCAATTTATGAGACAGTGAGAAGAATAACTTATTAAGAATTATTACTCTAATGATTACCATCAAACGTCATACGTACATGCACTTTTAATTTGATAGACATCCATGATGGCGGTAATCGGATCGACTTCTGTATCATTCAATCGTGTACCCTAAAACGACACTAACAGTAAAATATTTACTTATACACATATGTAACACCGAACAGGGACATAAGGGACGTGGCCGTTTGGGGGGAAAAAAACATTAAATAAATATTTGACACAATATAATGATAACTAGAGTAATGTAAAGTAAAGTATTGTAAAAAAAAAAAAAAAAACTGCGATAAATTAATTTTCAATAAATATCCGAATGAATTGTTATATTTTATAATATGTTTTTCTCGTGCATAGGTCTATATTTTTAAATACTCACATTGCATAACCCCACGACTAGATCTTCGTAACTTGCCGAAGTCTCGGAAATCAAATCGTCTATCAACGTCTTCTTGTATACTGTAAGAATCAAAGAACATGTAGAACCAGTGCCTGCCGGTACCGTACTTCCGAACCCCGTTACAGTTCAGCGTGATCGGGCGGAGGTAAACGGAAATTACGAACCCTCCGTCAGTTCAACAGCACGAAGCGCCGAATCTCAGTTGGGTTTGTAACTGACATGTGATTTGTGAAAATTTTAACGAAATGTATAATATATTTATTAATCATAAATTTTTAAAATATACTTTAAATCATGTAGAACGTTATTCAAATAAATAGTGATTAGAACGTGAAACTTTCACCACCAATTAAATCACACAATCACGCCCGTACGTCACACAAATTTCAAAAAATCATTAGACTCATTTTGACCTTAGTTTAAAGCAGTGAACATACTGGAAATTTCTCGTTTTTTTTTTTTTTTTTTTTAATGTTTTATTTTATAAAGTTTTGGTTTCTTCGTATTCAGACGTGAAAATTTAATACGAACATATCCCACATGCGTATTGAACTAAAAAACATGAACCGAAAGCTATCTGATAATCAGAATTCAATTATGATTTTTATAGCTGTTCAAAGTTTCTATTAATCTGGTATTTTTTACGTAACGTTGACACGAGTAAACTAGTATACAATTTTCAGCCCCTAAAAACAACGATTTGAATACATACTGTTGTATTATTAAGAATATGTAAATATGTCATAGTATTTGTGTATATATAAACTGTAGTGTAAGTTTTAGCCAAGTAAGTAGTTTTAAGTTGTGGGAATTAGCCAGTAAAAAAATTCGTCAATGAAGCAAAATGCTGCCGAGACACAAAAAAAAATAATGTATGGGAAATAGTAATTAAGTAAAATCGCACGGGTGTAGGTTTAAAATTTTATTAAA
>JAIPRM010011386.1:0-12933 GCA_025469315.1 Stegophylla sp. TES_Ste_2020
CTCCATTATTGTAGAAGTTATGGTAAAAATAAATTTTCAATTTTACGAAAATGCCGGTAACTACATATTTTGCCGTTTTTCGTCCATTTTTTTACAGTTTTTCTGTGTTTTTTAAAAAAATATTGAGAAATTTAAAAAATGACCTCTCTAAAGTACCAACTAGATCCGATTTGGGATCTATAAAGTTACTGATCGTAACTTTTGGATCAGTATTTCTATACGAAAAAGTGTTCACAGAGCGGAAAAAAAAAATAAACATAATTGTAAAAACATAAGCTTCTTCACTTCGTTCAGAATCTAAAAAATAAATAAATAAACATCATTGTAAAAACACTAGCTTCTTCACTTTGTTCAGAATCTAAAATGACAAATACAAAACATTATAAAGACATTTCAACAAAAAAAAGTACCGAATATATAAAAGCACATCTGGTTATCATTTAATTAATGTATAACTGCATAATAATTAATAACAAAGTAGTGCATATTGTTTTGAGATGCGCCGCAAAGGGTCAGTGGTGAAAACTGCAACGTTGACGAACTCGACCCGACATCGTGGCCGCGCCGTTAACAAATGGAATGGAAAACGAAACGATCGAGTGCATACAACAGCACTCACTAGGTCTATACAGTTTCTTTCGCTGCACGTAGACTTGATCGCAAGTCGAGCAGATAATGACAATAATTAAAGTATATCCGGTGGCGTATAATCAATTTTTTTCTCTCTTAAGTTATTCGTGACTAATTAGTAATTAATATCTACTGTTCGGAAGAGAGCAGCAGCAAGTGACTGGTAATCCAGTTATATGCTTAAAAAACTGTATATGTGGAATATTTATGCAAATATATATAGTATAAATTATATTAACAGTGTTATATTATAATAATTCCGCGTATGTTTTAATTTGAATTAATAATACATCTACACGCTCCAGAAACTGAGTGCAGTGGTTTGTAAGCATTGAAACCATTTAGATTTTATACTTGCATTTAATTTGAAATTCCCATTTTAAATTTAAACAGGAATAAAGTGTAAATGTTTTACGAAATAGTTTTCAAAGGAGATTTTTGATAATAATAAAAATATAATATAGCAAATGGCAAGAAAATAATGTCAAAATCATGTACGATTGAAGTGTTGATATTATTCTATTACGGTAAATTATTTTTACTATTTTATTATGAACATTGACGACCAGTAATACTTTTCCATTGTTTTTTTTTTTTTTTTTTAAAGGGTCAATTGACAAGTCAAATTGACTTTCACTGCAGTTTAAATCAATTTTGAGAAATCGCCGTTCACCTTTTATAAACATTCAGTGGTAATTGATTGAAAATACCTCGGCAGAAAACATTTATTATTATTTGATTTACTACAATTTCAAGTATCCAAGAGTATAAAACAACAGCAGACATTCATATCGTTCAACACCAGAGAAAGCTTTGTGGGAAAATCATCCCAATCCAAATAAATACCACCCGTGATAAAATCGAGAAAACTCCCAAGGTATTGATGAGAAATAAATAATAATATTATATAGATTTATTTAAAATAAGGACGTCCGTCAAAATAATTTCGTTCCCTCGAACATCGGCAACAGATGTTAGTACACTTAGAATTATTATAATTATTCGACATGTAAATATTTGTAACACATAAAACTTATTTCTTTTTCCCTTCCAAAGAAGTATTATTGACCAGAAAATAAACTTCGTTTATCGAAATAGTAATTTTTTGTTTCCAATGGTAAAATATACGAAAAAGTAAGATTATCATTACGAATTAATACGATTTACACACAAATTCGACATGTTTTCAGAATCAGTAGTTCGTACAAGGAAATTGTTAAGTGATACACTGTTATAAAATATATAAATTATTGTACTATGATGATACAATCAATAATTATTAATACGAATACGTCATAACGTTTTAAATTCGTGTAAATTCACAAAACAATAAAACACAATCACTTTCTTTATCATTAATTTATTATTACGAGATGCAATGATAACACATTATTGCGGTATTGAAACTGTTAAGACACGTAAACGATTTCTACTTATAATTGCTTATGGAGAAACCGATTGTTCTTAATTAATTTGTAATTAACTTATAAAATTCGGGAAACAACTTAAAAAAAAAATTGAATTTATAAATTCAAAGATGAATTGAAATGCAATTTCTATATATATTACCTCATCACAGCAGGTGAAAATTTTGTCGAATAAGAAATACTCTTTACATAACTTTTTGTTCAGCGAATAATTATTATCTACACTTGCATATTGTACGTATTTACGTGTATATGTGTATATATTCAGCTGGGAAATTGTGTGACAATCACTGAACCGTTTTCTATGTTTGAAGATCTGAACGAAAACAGAAAAAGTCGGGATACCGGAAAGGAAAAAAAATATCACAAAAAATAAAGGTGAGATCGAAAAATTAAAAAAAGTATAGTAAAGTAAAGTAAAGCAAAGATAAATAAAGTATAGACAAGAAAGCCAGACATAATTTGCACCACGGATCAGGTGCTCTTGATGGGTGAGTAGAATTTTAAAGAAACGATAAATCATTTCTTCAATAATACGATTTTGAACGAAGAAAGTTAATAATATAAAGAACAATAATAGTCGTAATTTTCAACACACCCACCAAAAGTATTTGACCCGTAGAGCGAAGTATGTCCAGCTTTCTTGCCTATACTTAACTTATCTTTGCTTTATTTTTCTTAACTTTTTTTTTTATTTAATAAATAAAGAAAAGGTAAAAAAATTTAATGAGAAAAAAGTGTTAGAAAAAAATGTCCAAAATGTATTTTTCACATTTTCGAAATTTTCCTGCGTCAAAATATTTCTCATATTATTGTCGATCTATGTTTGAATTTTTATTAAGTTTGGATTAAAAAAATATAGTTTCCAAGTCTTTTTTGTTAAATTTTTAAGGTTTCTGAACATACAAAAAAGCGTTCACAGAAAAAAAAAAATAAACATCATTGTAAAAACACTAGCTTCTTCGCTTTGCTCGTAATCTAGATTCTTACGTTATTTATAATATTTATTAATGTTGAAAACTTGATGATAATTTACAAAAAAACAAATTAACTATCCTATCGTAAAAATGGGTTAAATTCTAACTTTAAAGGATAATAATAATAATAATGAAAAAAAAAAGATTAAATAAATCAATGAGATTTCTTCAAGACCGTTAGACGTAAGAAAAAACTTTTTAAAATCGGAATATTTCCAAAATTCTGTATTTAACCCATGTATGATAATTTTCTATTTTTTGAAAATGTTCTATTTGTATTACGCTATTGTTGATAATGATGATCAGAATCTAAATTTATATTGTATTAAATTAAAGACAAATTAGCAATAGCTTCCTAAATGACCAAAACTTAATCGAATTATGAGCTTTATAATTGAATAATATATAATTAATTACTTTTAAACTTATTTTAACTAAAATTAATAATTTTGTACTATTATAATACTTGGTACAAACTTGGTGTACAAAAAGCAGTTCCAAACTAATTACGTACTTGCACCCTATGTTATAAATTTTTATATAGAACTTGTAAAACTGAATATTTTACATAGCTATGTCTCTCATTATTGTTTTTCTTAACACTCGGAACAGGTATATTGTAATTTTACACCTAGTTAATAACGGGTTAACTACAACTCTAAATGTATTTGGAACCGTATACATATAAATTTGTATATTATTAACTTAGTTCTGGATTCGAACACAGCCTAACCAGAGAAAGTTATAATATTTAGTTAACATTTTCCGGTGAATTTCAGCATACTTTTAAATTAAATGGTCCGTCACTGCACAAACATTATAATTCCAGTAACCTAAATAATAATTAGTCTTTCGAATTTAAATCTATTTACCAAATATATTTTAATAATTGTGAAAACATTGTATTTCCTTTAAATTGTACCAATATAACGACTGCAAATCAACCACATTACCTATATCTTATTTCATTATATAACAAAAGAAACAGTGTTGTTTTTTATTCGTGCTATTTTTTGTTTATAATTATCACGAAAGATGCTTGTTTTACGTATTTATTTTTTGATAGTTTATCGTTAGTAATCTTCTACGATCCTAGAGCGTATGGGTTAAACGAGTCAAATAAATAAAATCAACAAAAAGAAAATAATAATAATTACAATAATGTTAATCAAAATCAAAAATATATCATGTAAAATGTACGTTCTATTAAAGATTTAATCTCATATCTGATAAAGTAATAAAACAACGGGTTAAATCACTTAGATCCTACGTAATAAACACGAAAAATTATACAACAACAATAAAATATTATTATACGTTTTTTTCTTAAAAAAAAAAGAAAGAATGTAAGTATTAAATATTTTAAAAGAAAATACAATACAATACAGAATACGGACGTACTAAGAATAAAAATGAATTATTTGTACCAATTTACGAGTATATAATATAATCCTATTTTGAAAAAATTTGTTTATTAAAATTAAAAATCAGACATGTCAATCATAAGTGTATGCAGGTCGTTTTAGCAGGAGAGGCAATGAACTTAAAATAACTGCTCAAACAAAATTATGTATTAAATATATTTACGGGCATTTGAATTTTATTTTAATGGTTAACTCTACATCAATAAAAATTGTTCATCTATAGTTGAAATAAAAACACCAAAAACGTTTTATTCCAAATTTTTTTCACTAAAAACTAATGTAAATAATGTGAAGCGTGTTTTTTTTTTTGTTTAACTTAATTTGTGTATAATTTCTAACGGTCTAACATGTTTTTTTCTTGAATTCAAATTGCATTGGTTAACTGTAATGTCAACGTTTTAAATTATTTTAAAGTAAATATACTGATGAGCATACATAATGTAATGTATACAATGTATATATATATTATATACATAATATATTACATATTAATGTATGTTTTATACTCGTATAATATGTGTTATATGAATATATTTATTAATTACGTGATAATTGCATAAATATAGGAAATATTGGGTTTATAAGTCTTGGTGTAGTCATGTAATATAATTTAATATTAATTTAATAAGTGTAATATAATGTAATATTATGTTAAATTAAAATAGTTATGAATAATATGTGATATTTGCATAAATGAGTTTTTAGCTTAGTGTATAGATGTAGTATATTATCAAAGATAATAACAAAGTTAAAAATAAGCTAAAATAATAATAATTTTTAGTTGCAAAAGACTGAAAAAAAGGGAGGCAATTGGCGCCTTCCCATGCACATACATAAGTATGATAGGACAATCATTTTTAAACAAATTTTGTGCACGACTTGAAAGTTAAAAAGTTTTCAATCACTACATCAGGATGAATTTATAAAAGAGTAAAAAGTCATTTACTATAATAAAAATGCGAGTCTTATTTAAAT
Source organism: Stegophylla sp. TES_Ste_2020 (assembly GCA_025469315.1). Classification (NCBI taxonomy): domain Eukaryota; kingdom Metazoa; phylum Arthropoda; class Insecta; order Hemiptera; family Aphididae; genus Stegophylla; species Stegophylla sp. TES_Ste_2020. The sequence continues at coordinate 5,434 of JAIPRM010011386.1, forward strand.
TCAATTTTCAAATTTTACAATTAGCTTCAAACAAATTTATTTTACTCAAGTCCTTAAATAGAGCTTGGTAAGCGAATTCTTACTGAAACTACAATCGAAAAAAGTACGTTTGATTTTGGAGTAATTGTAAACAAAATAACGTTAAAAAATTCAAACATTAACGATAGTACTAATAGGTATGTGCTGATATTATTTAATTAACAAACTTAAAAAAAACAGCCCTTTATAAATTAAAAGTCAACATTTATGTTTCCTTTTATATTGTAAACTTTAACAAGACGTAAACTATACCCACCCATAATCTAAATTAATTTATGTCGTACATAAAAACTTTAATCAAAACATTTTTTATTTGCTTTTTGATATAATTTATTAGATAATAGGTATTATTATACGTCTTTTGAATTCTTTAACAGTCATTATTCAAGTATAAAATGTATAACGTGAATAACAAAACAGGTTAATGACAAATTACACGAAAAAAAAAAAAAGAAGAAAAAGAAAACCGTTATAGAATCTTTTATATTTCTGCAAAAAGAAAAACGTCAAACTCGTTATAGTAGATATTTCGTATACTCAGTGTTGTTTTTGTGGCAGATATGAATTTCTTCGATAATAAAGTTAAAAAATATAGTTAAGTTATAACCAGGGGTCGGCATAGAGGAATGATGATATAGATATAATAGAGCATCCACCGGCATCCACCATCTATCGAATGTAATTCGGATCAAACAAAATATTGACGATATAAACAAAAATATAATATATTAAATTGTTTTACCTCCCCAAGGTATCTCATCCACATTTCTCTTCTAACATATACACGACGGCAGATCAATTTTTCTTAGATTACGTAATACGCGCTGACTACAAAATCATTTTGTCTTCTAATTCTGACCCAACCCAAGACTCAGTCGATATTCAAACTCATCTAAATAAATACATAGTACAGTTAACGTAGAGTCAAAGTAAACGAAACTAAATCAATTTACACCATAATTACACTTAATCATAGAATTCTACCAGAAACCGTTACAATCCCTAAAGCAAATTCTGTAAAACATTTTTGTCTCACACTTGATCGATCGTCACCTAAAACGGGGGGCATTTATATGGGAAATAAATGTAAAATCAATACCTAATTATTTATGCATTTTCTCAGCCATTCAAAACGAAAATGAAATAAAATAACTCGATATACATCTTAAGTAAATCAGTTTGGGCTCATGGTTTACTATGCAGATTTGAAAAACTTAATAAAAATTTAATAATAACCGAAAATAAACAACTCAATTAAAACTACTATTAAAATTACAACAAAAGGTGCCATTTGCATTTTAAATGACCTAAAAGTAAAGTAAATTATAGACAAGAAAGCCGGATACATACTTCGCACCACGAATATTATTAGCTCCTCGGGTTAGATACCCATGGTGGGTGTGTAGAATTTTAAAGAAACGATAAATCATTTCTTCAATAAGACGATACTAAACAAAGGAAGTTAATGATATAAAGAACAATAACAGTCGTCATTTTCAAAACACACACCAAGAGTATCTGACCCGAAGAGCGAAAAATATCCGTGGTGCGAAGTATATCCGGCTTTCTTGTCTATATTTTACTTCACTTTTTTTATTTAATAAATAAAAAAAGAAAATAAATTAACGAGAAAAAAGTATTAGAAAAATGTTAAATTTTTTTTTTCACACTTTCAAAATTTTTTGCGTCATATTGTTTCTCATATTATTGTCCATATATGTTTACATTTTCATAAAGTTTGGACCAAAAAATGATTGTTTCCGTTTTAAAATTAAAGAATTGAGAAATTTGAAAAATGACTCCTTTAAAGTACTAATTAAGGGCAAATCCGGTTTCAAAAAGTTGCTGATCGAGACTTTTGGACAAGTAAATCCATACGAAAAAGTGCTCACAGAAAAAAAACATCATTGTAAAAACACTAGCTTCTTCACTTCGTTCAGAATCTAAAATAAAAATATTATAATTGAAATTTTAAAACTAAAAAAATAATTTTCAATTCACTAATGAAAAAATACTATAACAGTCTTAATGCAAAAATCCTTTTGTCATTCAAACCACCAAGTTAATGAAACTCCAAAAAAATGTCTTAAACAGACGTTTAAAACGACAATGGATAGAGAAGCAGTTTTCAAACTGTGGCACATTGTCAAAATAGGTACGTTGTCAAAAAAAAAGAGCAGTGTTATTTTTTTAAAATATTATTCGCAATAACTTATCTTTGTGAAACTAGATTTTCTGCAATGCACTCAGTAAAAAATAAATATCTATATAAATTGAAGGTCGACTTAAATTTGACCATGAAATGAAGTAAAACTGAAGGTGACATGTTATTGGTGATTTTAAACTTATTAATTTATAAGTCATAACACCCAAATTTTATTTTGTTAGTTAATAAAAATACTTTTATTTTATTGCTTTGTCGTTATCACTATAGCTAGGGACTTGTAACTCAATTTTTTTTGAAAATATAACCAAGCTCTCAAAATTTACCAAATATGCTTTTAAAAAAAATTAATTTCATTGTAAAAAACAAAACAAATTTTAAATTTAACTTTGTGTAACATGCATATTAATAAAATTTTTCGTTTATTTACGTTTAATCATTTCAATATTTATTCTAGCGTCATGAAATAAATATGTATATTGCTTAGCTACGAGTATGTTTCTGGTGATTATTGAAAAAACATGCAAACATCTGCAAGTCCCTATTTATCACTTATAAGTTTAAAGTAAAAATTATATTGAAATTTTGAATTGTTTAATAAATAATCATTACTGTACATGCAGGGAAATAAATAATAAATAATTCGAATTACATTCGGAGGAAAATAAAGCAAATATTTCAACGACCACTAGCAATGTACACAGATACCAAACGGGCACATTAGATACCATTTATAGGTTTCTTTCCGTCAAATCCCGTTCATCTGCAATATACTTATCACAACTACAGATTGAAAAATCGTTTGTGAAAAAATGCAATTATTTTACTGGGTAAAACGATAAAATTAGATATAGATTCATTACCCTGCGAGGTGTCACGAAGAGACTTCAACAGTGTAATCCAAACGGGCGGTGCGCGTACAGACGGTCACGAGGAGAAACGCACGTGCACACGACGCACTGGACACGCAAGTCTTTAAACGGTAATCGCGAATAACGAATGAGTTAAAACCGATCGAACGACGAGAATTGTTTTTAAAAATCACGTGCTGATATGGCCACGCGAACGTTAAAGACCGACTACTGCACGCGATGGACTATATTGCCATAATAACATTGTATATTATTATTATCATCATCAAACGCCGCGGACAGGTAGTGTCTGGTCGGAGGCGGAGAGGTAAAAAAGAAACGGGGGGAGGGGCGGCTGGAAACCAGTCGTCCGGAGGCGATGCTCTATACTGATTTCTCGGCAAAATGGAATGATACATGCGCGAACGCGAATTATTATTTTTTCGTTTCCTCTACTTTTCCGTTGCCGACGTCGAAACAACAACAGACGTTGTCGTCGTCGTTTGACTCGATGACCTGTTTCGAGATTGCCGCGGCGTTTCCTTCCGTATCCAGTGCGATCTTTGCGCCGTGGTCGCCGCAGCTAGAATTTTTTTTCCTAATTGGTAACCGGTACCCACCATACTGATCGTCGACGGTTTTCCTTATTATTATTGTTATATTATAACATTTATAACTATACTATTCGTATATATAATATGTATGTTATATTACTCATTTAACATTAAACGAATGTTCGCGTATTATTAGTAGAGCGCAAATATGAACCGTATATTATTATAATATGGTGTATTTTATAGATTCACTACTACTACTACTACTACTACTACTACGCTTTCGGACGGATGCATTTTATAACAATAACTCGCATATAATAATAACAATAATAACAATGGTAACAATCGAGTATCTCACAGACACTACTAAAGCGTGTTCATGGCCTAGTCACACACAATCTGTTTATAACGGACGAGTAAAACCGCACACGCGTTTTCATTGGACGGTTTAGAATTACTCTCGTACTTACACGGTATGTTTGCCGGAAAAAGAGTCGATAGAATGCCAAAAATTGACCAAGAAAAGTATAACATTATATATAATGACTTGGTAGGTATTCTATAGAATTCGAACTGAACTAAATTAGGGAACGTATAAAATTATACATTTTAGTGATTAATACTAATGAGTGGTCGTTGAAAACAGTATTATTTACACATTTAAGTTATTTATCGTACAGGTTTCTAAAAGTTAGTACAATGGTAAATGTAATGATGTAACTGGAGATCAAAATTTTCGAAAAAAAAAAAAAAAAACAAATAACTAAGGTTTTTGGAAATTTTGGTAAGAGTTAGTTTTTTATAGGTTTTAAAAAACTGTGGAGAATTTTGAAAAATTATTTTTCTTAAATACGAAGTGTCGAGGTAAATTAAATTTCTTATTTATAATGTTGGACGAGTTATATTATCGGAAAAATATTTACCTTTTGCATCGGAATTCTAAACATTTTAATAGGAATTTTATGAATAAAATACAAATACGAGTGCGCATTTTTTTATAATATGTATAAGTACAAGGTGGAATGTTAATGAATCAAACATTTGTGAAATTGAATAAAAAATTTTCACAGTTTCACAGAGGGGCAAAGATAATTTATATTAGCTTTTGCTCAAATTCTAGGATAATAAGAGAAATTTAGTTTACTGTGATATCCACAGTATATTCACTAGTATACATATCGTATACTAGTGAACAGAAGGAATACCATATCCAACACGCAGTGAATATTTATGACCGATATATCTGAACAGAATTAACAAAATATCAAAATTTGTAATAGGTTTGCAGAAGTATAAGATAGAACATATTTTAGCCAGATACAACTTTTTTTAGTACATTTTCAATTACAGCCTTCATTAAATCCAACATAAATTATTGTTACAATAATTACTGTAAGATATCTAGAATAGGAAGTAACATCAAATTGCGATTATTTCAAGAAATTTCTAGATTGATTGGAATTAAGGACTGCTAAAATATAAAGTTATTTTAAATCTAAGTAACAGGATATATGTGTACATAATATTTATGATATGCCATTTAAATTATTCAGAGAATGGAATAAGATTATCTAACGAGGTGTTATATATGCATGGTATAGTATTGTGTAAATGTATATTGAATTTAGCATTTATAGTTTGTTCTTAATTGGCTTAAGCTATAAGATTAAAGATATATTTGAATTAAAAAAAAAGCTTAATTGAAAATTGTAATTTATAATTTTATAAAGGTAAGTCAGTTTTTATCTTTAACAAATCAAATATAGTTTCTGGTATAATACTATTACACTATTATGACTAAAACCAGAATTAAGAAAAATGATTAAGAGTAAAAACTACCTTCATTAATAACAGGAGATTTTCGACAATATTCATTGCTGATAATCATGGCAAAATTTAGTCATGTTAATAATGAGAACTATACATCTGATAATATTTTAACAAAAGTACTAAGATGTGGAAAATCACGTGAGAACTAATACAAGGTTTTGATATTGAATACTACAAATTTGAAAAAAACTTGTACATTTTAATAGTAAGAAATTAAGAAAATGATAGAAGTGCCTCTAGTTTACCAACAGGCAAATTTGATTTCAAAAAGTTGCTGATCGAGACTTTTGGACAAGTAGATTCATATGAAAAAGTGTTTTAACAAAAAATAACAAAAAATAAATTAATAAATAAATAAACATCCCTATAAAAACACTAGCTTCTTCACTTTGTTCAGAATCTAAAATAAGTCAGGAAAAATGACATACTTAGAAGGTAAGGGTAACATTTATTTAAACAATAAAAATATTGAAATAAGACAACATCAAGAAAGTGTATACATAAACTATAAATAAAGTAAAAACTAAACACATATGAATTTGTTTACACAACACACAAAAATATACATACTGAAAGGCTAAAGGTTCAAAAGGGAAATTCAAATAATCTCGAATACATTTAGTTTTAATAGAAAAAACATAGACGCATAGATTTAATCTAATATAGAAGATACTACATACACGTTTTTAATTGTTAAAACAAAACAATAAATTATTTATTTTGTAATTGTATTAGAAATGAACATGGCTATTTATATTAAGTTTTATATTTTTAATTGGTGGAATAAACAATATTTCATTTGTGGAAAATTAATTTTCTTTCAAGAGGTTGATAAAAGTGACCTCTTATTTTCAAAAAATAATATAACAGAAACTGGAATTCACAGTAATATAATGATCTTAAGAGCAGAAGAGCAGAACAGTGAATACTCCCATTCACAGTAATTTTACAATAACTTTCGTTATATACATGTAGCATGAGATAATGTAAGAATTAATAAATTAATAAGACGATATAATGTATAGCATTATTGTAAATAAAAAACAAAACTTTGTACAACCAACAGATAATTTGTTCCGGGTGGTTTAAGTGATAAGTAATGTATAAAATATATATATATATTAAATATATATGTACATACATTTATAAGAAGGGTTTGGACTTATATAATTTTTTTGTTATTATTAATATTATTGATGAATAAATGAGTAGTCGCAGATAAGTACGCATATGCAACATTAATGTTAATGTGGAATATTTTTATGATTTATAAAGATAATCACATAAATAATTTTACTGTACTCAAAACAAAGTTTTGTAATAAATAATTTTAACTGATACATCACGAACAATTATTAACTACAAAAAAATTTAATAATAATAATAATAAAAATAATGGTAATTGCTAAAAAATCATTAAAAATATAACATTTTTGAAATATTCAAAATACAATTTTACATTTGCATTCTTTATATTATTAAGATTATTTATATATTTTTGCTCTGATATGTTTGACTACATTTATTATGGATATGTAAATGTTGTAAGTCTCAAACTATAGCTAAAATTTAAAAATCATATGTAAAATTATTATATTTGAAGAAGTATTTTTTTCCTTTTTTTATAACTATTATACATTTTGAAATCCAATACCACCTCGATGTATTAACCAAGTTCAATTTACTTGATTAACTTAAACACATTATGGCACACAATAATATGCTCATGTATATGAGTATATTATAGCTATATAATATATATATATATATAAGGATTCCAATGACTCATGGAATTACTTGATAGTAGATAATATATTTATTATCACTGATTTTAATTATAAATCATAATTCACTTGAATACAACATAATATTAAGAAATATATAATTCTATTTGTTTTTATAGAAGCAAAGTTGTTTTTATTTCAATTTAACATATACAGTGGAACCTCGATAAGTCGAACCTCAATAAGTCGAAAACCTTGATAAGTCGAAAAAAATTCTTTTCCCTTGCGAAAACCTCGATTACTCGAAAGAAAAACTATAGATAACTCGAATATTC